>CM059189.1:23893640-24140590 GCA_030323885.1 Branchipolynoe longqiensis
ACAAGCCAACAAACCAACAAGCCAACAAACCAACAAACCAACAAGCCAACAAGCCATCAAACCAACAAGCCAACAAGCCATCAAACCAATAAACCAACAAACCAACAAGCCAACAAGCCACCAAGCCATCAAACCAATAAACCAACAAACCAACAAACCAACAAGCCAACAAACCAATAAACCAACAAGCCAACAAGCCAATAAGCCAACAAACCAATAAACCAACAAGCCAACAAACCAACAAGCCAACAAACCAACAAGCCAACAAGCCAACAAACCAACGAACCAACGAACCAACAAACCAATAAACCAACAAACCAACTAACCAACAAACCAACAAACCAACAAGCCACCAAGCCAAAACAACGCCAACAACCAACAAGCCAACAAGCCAACAAACAACAGCCCCAACCAACAAACCACAAGCCAACAAGCCAACAAGCCAACAACCAACAAGCCAACAAACCAACAAGCCAACAAACCAACAAGCCAACAAGCCAACAAGCATCAAAAAGTAAAGCACAACCACAAAGTAACAACCAACAAGCCAACAAGCCAACAAAAAAACAAGCCAACAAGCCAACAAGCCAACAAGCAACAAACAACAGCCAACAAACACAACCAACAAACCAACAAGCCAACAACAAACAAGCCAATAAGCAACAAACCAACAGCCAACAAGCCACCAAGCATCAAACCAATAAACCAACAAGCCAACAAACCAACAAGCCAACAAACCAACAAGCACAACAAACCAACAACAACAACCAACAAACCAACAAAGCAACAAGCAACAAACAAACAAGCACAAACCAACAAGCCCAACAAGCCACAAACCAACAAGCCAACAAACCAAAAAGCAACAAACCAACAAGCCAACACACCAACAAGCCAACAAGCCAACAAGCCATCAAACCAATAAACCAACAAGCCAACAAGCCAACAAACCAACAAGCCAACAAGCCAACAAGCCAACAAGCCAACAAGCCAACAAACCAACAAGCCAACAAGCCAACAAGCCATCAAACCAATAAACCAACAAGCCAACAAGCCAACAAGCCAACAAGCCAACAAGCCAACAAGCCAACAAGCCAACAAGCCAACAAGCCAACAAGCCAACAAGCCAACAAGCCAACAAGCCAACAAGCCAACAAGCCAACAAACCAACAAGCCAACAAACCAACAAACCAACAAGCCAACAAGCCATCAAACCAACAAGCCAACAAGCCAACAAACCAACAAGCCAACAAGCCAACAAACCAACAAACCAACAAGCCAACAAGCCATCAAACCAATAAACCAACAAACCAACAAGCCAACAACCCAACAACCCAACAAACCAACAAGCCAACAAACCAACAAGCCAACAAGCCAACAAACCAACAAGCCAACAAACCAACAAGCCAACAAACCAACAAGCCAACAAGCCAACAAGCCATCAAACCAATAAAGCAACAAACCAACAAGCCAACAAACCAACAAGCCAACAAACCAACAAACCAACAAGCCAACAAGCCATCAAACCAACAAGCCAACAAGCCATCAAACCAATAAACCAACAAACCAACAAGCCAACAAGCCACCAAGCCATCAAACCAATAAACCAACAAACCAACAAACCAACAAGCCAACAAACCAATAAACCAACAAGCCAACAAGCCAATAAGCCAACAAACCAATAAACCAACAAGCCAACAAACCAACAAGCCAACAAACCAACAAGCCAACAAGCCAACAAACCAACGAACCAACGAACCAACAAACCAACAAACCAACAAACCAACAAACCAATAAACCAACAAACCTAAATTTCTCCAAACACAGTGGGCCATGGTAAACAGTTACGTGAGGAATATAATTAGCTTCTTAGATTAAGGATTGATATGGTCATATCCGCAACTCAGCTTTCCAAACCTTATTTTCTATTATAATTATTGAGGTACAAAAAGTACCAAATCAGCAATTGATATTTATTTTACATATGAAGTGTTCAGGCGCAAAACACCAATCCAGCCTCACCACCTGATCTGCTAAATTTGTAACCCTTCTTATCTATTCCGCAAAAAAAGTTGGTTTTATTTAACAACGGCTCTAGAGCACATTGATTTTATCATTGGCTATTGGACGTCAAACATATGGTCATTCTAACATATTTCTTTAGAGGAAATCCACTGCTGCCACAGAGGCTACTCTTTCTGATAAGCGGAAAGGGGTCTTTTATATGCACTTTCCCACAGACAGGACAACACATACCACAGCCTTTGATGAACCAGTTGTGGACCACTTGTTATCTATTCCACATGCCCATCTAGCGTGGCAGGCGGACACCCTGTAAATCCGAATGTCCGCCACGTCTACCACCGGCGGAAACGATAGGTCTCCTGTCGGTGAGGGTCAAATCAACACTACCGCTCCTCCATTTGAGATGAACGACGGTCAAGGTCAAGGTCATGGTCAAGGTCATCCAGTGTCTCGGAAGTGAGGCTTAGCTACGAGTATGAGCTATTGCAACATTTCTTGGTTTAAATTGTTTTTGTTTAAATACATTAAAACCTCTCTAAATTGACCGACCATGGGACCGACTTTAAATGGTCCATTTAAGGAGGTGGTCAATTTAGGGAGTTTTTTTTTATCCTTACAATTGTATTGTATTGGCGATCATTTGGGACCCAAATAATACTATCGATATAGGGAGTGGTCGATCTGGTTAGACACAAATAATATTTTGTGGGGGGGGGGGGGCGGTAAACCAGCACACAAATAATAAAACATCACATGTCGAGTTAAAGCAATGAATTATACTTGTCACTTCCTAACCTGGCGCTCGGCATTAATAGGATAGGGCAAGGACTGGTCAGCTCAAGGTCAGGATAATGTGACTGAGTTCATCTCAATTTGTGGATTAGCATTAACGGGATTTTGCGCCCAAACTCTTCATATTTAAAATACAATGTATTATTTCAGCATTTGTTGGTGGCCCAACATTTATCCACAAGGCCTCTACGATCTACCTATTAAGAGGAGAGGCAGGGGTCAAGGGTCAGACAGGCGGGGGCGGGGCATACACGGACAACATTACCATGTGGCCCCAGCAGACCGGAACAACAAACCACGGAGAGGGTGATTGCCGTCAGGAGGACAGCTTGGGGGTCCGGTTGCAATGGTGGGGGAGGGGGATGGTGAGGGTGAGGTGAGGGTGAATGGGAGTGGAAGGGTTTTTCTGGGGGGGGGGGGCTGTGTGAGTGGGACTGGGGAGGGAGCAGAGGGGGAAGGGGAGGGGGGAAGGGGAGGTGGTATGGGGGGGGAGAATGGAGAGGGGATGGGAAGGGGGAAAGTGAGGTGGAATAGTATGTGGGAGAGGGGACAAGGGAGGGGAGAGGGGTGGTAGGTGGGGGGGGGAGGGGACGGGGAATGGAGAGGGTGGGAAGGGATGGGGAAAGAGAAGAGGGAGAGGAGGTGTGGGGACGGGGGAAGGGGAGGAGAGGGGATGGGGAGAGAGGGGGAGGGGGAAGGGGGGAGGTGGAGGGGAGAGTGGCGGGAGAGGTTGGAGGGGAGAGGGGGGGAGGGGCAGAGGGGAATGGGTGAGGGGGGAAGAGGGGAGGGGGGGGGGGGTAAGAGGGGAGCGGGAAGAATGGGAGGGGAGGAGTGAGGGGGAGGGTGGGGGTGAGAGTGAGGGGATCGGGGATGGGGGAGTGAGGGACGGGAGGGTGGGAGGAAGAAGGGGAAGGGGAGTAGAGGTGTGGAGGGGGAGCGGAGAAGGGGAGGGACAGCGGTGAGTAGGGGAGGGGAGATGGGAAGAGACGGGGGGGAGGGGTGGGGAGGGGAGGTGACACCAACGGATGGGAGAGGGAGAGGAGAGGGGGAGTGCGAGTGTGGGGGGGGGGTGATGTGGGGGTATGGGGGAGGTGACAGCACACCGGGATGGGAGTGGGAGAGGAGAGGGGGGTTTGGCTTGGGGGGGGGGGGAGGTGACAGCACACCGGGATGGGAGAGGGAGAGGAGGGTCTGTGTGTGTGTGTGTGGGGGGGGGGGGGGTGATGTAGGGGTATGGGGAGGTGGCAGCACACCGGGATGACCCACATGGCGCCCCCTGTACGCGTCACCAGACACTGATGAACACCGGCTGGGTGCTTCCCATGAAAGGCTCATGATCTGCTCGCGTGTGCTCGGATGTGCTCGGGTCTACTCGGGTGTGCTTGGTTCTGTTTGAGTCTGTTCGGGTGTGTTCGGTTCTGCTCGGGTATGTTCGGGTGTGCTCGGATCTGTTTGAGTGTTCAGGTGTGCTTGGTTCTGTTCGGGTGTGTTCAGGTGTGCTTGGATCTGCTTGAGTGTTTGGGTGTGCTTGGATGTGTTTGAGTCTGTTCAGGTGTGTTTGGATAGGGCAAGGACTCGTTAGTGCAGTGTCAGGATAATGTGACTGTGTGGGATATTGGGTCATGGTGCCGGTGACCTGATTTCCAAGTTGGGCAGCACTATTAAGTCACCATGAGTGCACACTGTCACAAGTCAGTACCCATCCTGATATAACCTTAGATGGTGCAGGATATTAAACTCCAACAACCAACCTACCATTAGTACCAACCAATTTCACACAAAGACAGTCACGGAGCCAAAGAAGGCAGTACGGGGATGGGAGGGTGGAGGGGCCTGTGTCGCGGTTTATATTCTCAGTGAGTTTAGAGTCTACGCACGGGGTTCTACGCATGCGTCAAAATCGAACGGCATTTCAGCGTATTCGATTAATCAACTCCGGTGACCCGAGTGACTTTTTGATGCACAAATGTGACGTCATCGTTCCTAGACTTTTTGCACATGGCAACTCCACTCGCGGTGTTCTATTTGAATTTCTAGCAACTCAGGTGACCCGAGCCACCCGGGTCGTGTTAATCGAATACGCGCATGCGCAGAACCCCGAGCGTAGACTCTAAACCCACTGAGAATCTAAACCGCGACACCGGTACGAAGCACTCAGTCCGTGAATCCGCACCTGTTTACGGAACAGGTCACACAAAGCATGGGGCGGTGGGAGGGGGAGGGCTACGGCTGTTTACTAAAGGTGATAAGATAAGGATGGCCGGGGAGGGGTGGGTGGTGATGTGGGGTTGGGTGGTGTTTGTGTGGGGTGGGGTGGGTGTGGATGTGTTGGGGTATGGCTGTGCTTGTGTCTGTGGCTGAGTGTGAGTGTTGACGTATGGCTGGGGGTATGGCTGTGGGTGTGTGTGCGTGTGTGTTCGGTGTTGGGGCATGGCTGTGGTTGCACCACACTTGCTATCCGGACCGCACTCTGTCCACACCTCTCTCTATCACCTCTCTGCCGGCCATGCTCCTCCTCGATATGTCTGAAAAGAGTTCAAGGAGGGGGAGCCCGCCGGCATTTCACTTTCTACTCTTACTCTGTCCGTGTCTATGGCTCGCTGGACGGTCATCATAGAGGAAATAGACACGGTCCTTTGACTCAACTCTCCTCATTTCTCTTTCCTGGATTCTGCCCATTTCGATTTCTCCCAGGCACACTTCTTCCCCTGACCAGGGTAGTTGTGTTCTTGGGTGGGGCCCTTCAACTTTACGATTTCTCTGTCTTGTTCTTGTTGCTGGAACGACTGCTGCTCCTACCTTTGCCCGCCTTCCTCAAACCCCTACTGCTGACCGGATTCAAGTGCTACACTACACTACACTTCACGTACAGCTCAACAACACGCCGGACCGAAGAGATTCGCTGCCACCCCAACGCCTCGCCGTTACAACATTGTGAAGATGTCCCCAGCTTCTACAACACTCCCGACTGAAGTTAAGTCTTCAACCACAGATTGGCCCGATTTATTGGAGCCTCTCTACCCAATTTTGCAGTTCTGCAACTGGTAACTGTCGTAAGGTTACAAACACCCCCAATCATCGTCGTCTGTGGTTGTGAGTGATGGAGTGTGAGTGTGACTGTGAATGTTGAAGTATGGAGGAATTTATGGTTGAAGTAGGTGTGGGTGTGTGGATGTGGGTGTGGGTGTGTGAGGGGTATGGCTGTGGGTGTGGGTGTGCATAGGGGCCATGGCTGTGGGTGTGAATGTGTATGTGTGTGGATGTGAGTGTGATGTGAGTGTGGGTGTGGATGTATGGTTGTGGGTGTGTGAGGGTATGGTTTTGGGCATGGATTGGTTGGTTGTTGAAGTTTTACGTCCTGGCAACATATAAGGTCATATCAGGATGGGCACTGACTTGTGACAGTGTGCACTCATGGCAACTTTATAGTTCTGTCCCACTAGGCAATCAGGGCTCCAGCAACATGACCCAATATCCCACTCAGTCACATTATCCTGACACTGAGGTAACCAGTCATTGCCCTATCGTATTACTGCCAAGCGCCAGGCTAGAAAGTGACAAGTATCAATTTTGTAAGTCATTGGCTTGACTCGACCGGGAATTGAACTCCCGATCTCACGCACGGGAGGTTTGCGCTCTACCGATTAGACTTCCGCGCCCGGTGTGTGGGTCTGGGTGGAGTGTAGGTGTGTGTGGGTATGGGTGTATGGCTGTACCTGTGGGTCTGGGTGTGGATCTGATGTATAGGTATATGTGTGTGGGGGTAATGGTTTATGGCTGTGGGTGTGAGTGAGGCTGGAAGGGGGGATTTGTGTGTGGGGGTAATGGTTTATGGCTGTGGGTGTGAGTGAGGCTGGAAGGGGGGACACCTGGTCCTTAAAGCTGCATAGTCCGATGAAAACATCAAATTTTCAAAACCAAAACACTTATCTAGATTTGATTCTACATATTCAACTTAGACACTGGTGTCCTTATTAAGCATGTGTTGCTGCGTAGAAGGGCATAATAAGTCAATTAATAGAACCCGTTACTACTGAAGTCTATGGTGTCAGAGTTTTTGTGTGCTTGCCAAAATTATTTTGGCATGTTTTGATGTCAAATGTCCCCAAACTTAGCCATTTTAAATTAAAGTTACTTCAAACTAAAGTTAAGTAGATTATAACGATTAGTATAATATATTTATCTCAGAAAATAGCAGAAACTCAAAAGCATTGGACTATGCAACTTTAACCCTGGAGGAGGTGTGGCCATTCCTACGGCGTTCCACCCTACGGGGAACCGTCGCCATGGTGACGCCTGGAGGATGCTCCACTTGAAGGGATTACTAACATTAGTAACAACCTATCCTTCACTAAGTGGGCGCATAATATAAAAAATAGCCGGCAGTTATTGGCCAAAATGTGTAGCCGTGGTAGATAAGCTCTACAAAGACATTGGGGAGGCAAACCCCATAATAAGATGATAACACATTTAGAATTAGAGACTGGGTTTAGTGATTTTCAGGGGTGCGATACAAATGGGAGGTTTCGAACGCACAATTCTTGTCATTCCGGGGCTAGGGTCATAACCATTAAGGCATCTATACTCCCTGATGCAGTCACCTTATCCATGGATATCTATATGGTTACTTGACAGATAGGTCAGTGCAGATTACTAGTATAGTAGTAATAGTAATACGTAAGCCAGATGTATTTTATTTGCAGACGATGCAGAGATGAACAATCTCAGCGATTTTGCAGATTTTTCCGATTTTTGATTGGTTGGTTGTTGGAGTCTTACATCGTGGCAATATCTGAGGTCATATCAGGACGGGTACCGACTTGTGACAGTGCGCACTCATGACGACTTTATAGTGCTGCCCCAATGGGAAATCAGGTTGCCAGAATTAAAAATGGAAAAGGCCTCACACAAGCAAACACACACCCTTGATCAGTGGGAGACCTAAGCTCGTGAGATAAAAAAAACCAACGGCTAGGTTTGAAGGAAAGAGAATTGAGGAGAGTTGAGTCAAAGAGCCGTGACTCCACCCACTAGCTCTGTGGTGACCAGTCAGCGAGTGGCAGCAGGGGCCATATGCAGGAGTCAGTGTTACTGTTAGCGAGCCAAAACGCGTTTTGAGCGGATTTCTGGTTTAGCGCCGAAAAGTTGATATGCACGAGTGAGTGATAGGCCTAACACCACACGTTTAATGTCCGCGACACTAACCCCGTTTCATATGACGTTTACGGGCGGTGTTAGCGTAACGTTGTAGCCAAATCTATTAAATGCTATCATATTTAACAGAATTAAATACGCAATAAGTGAAATTTCATGAAATTAACCCTAAATTCGAAGCAATATTAACGCTGGCGCCGTAACGGCGGCGATATTAATACTTATATTTTCGAATGGACGAACGTAAAGTAAACAAATGGCCGCCGCTGCCAGTATGGAAAGCGACGTCGATGCGGCGGCTGCGGCGATTTGTTTACATTACATTCGTCGATTCAAAAATATAACTATTAATATCGCCGCCAATGCGGCGGTAGCCTTAATAACGCTTCGAATTTAGGGTTAAATTGATAAAATTTCACTTATTGCGTATGTAATTCTGTTAAATATGATCGCATTCAATAGATTTGAGCATAATATATGGCTACAAAGGCAGAGGGATTTCCCAAATCTATAAATAAATTCACGTTTAGCTATAATGAAAGTGTTACGCGCTCCTGCATACGACTTGGCAGATTTCCCGATGTCGGTGATAGCTAAACGGTAACAGGCTCTAACACGAAACCCCGCTAACACTGACTCCTGCATATGGCCCCAGGTAGGGGGTGAAAATCTAACCGGGCCTCCTTCCGCAATATTTTCTGAGATTAAACCAGGAGGAGGCAGGCAGCTGAAGGGAAATAGAAGAGGTGTGGACGAAGTGAAGTCCAGACCGCAAGTAAAGTACATGGCCATGGACATGACTGGTTGTTCGTAACCTTTCTGTTACAGGCTGCAAACGTGCAGCGTTGGAACGGCACCGATAAATTGGTGCAATTTTGGCTGAAGTGTAAACTTCTAGGGGTTGTCAAGAGTACAGAGTACTTGAATCCGATTGCAGAATGGTCGGCGAATCGGCACCGATAAATGGGTCCGATTTTGGCTGAAGCGCTTGAGTCCAGTCGCCGCTGGCTTGGAGAGGAGGGAGGGGGGGGGGGGGGAAGAAGGGATCCGCAGCAAAGGAGGAGTACTTGGTCCTGGTATGTGCCCTGATAAAGTGACAAGGGTAGGTGCCAGGCACTCCTCTCCGTCCGTAGCGTCCCTTGGCGACGGGTGGTCGAACCTTCTGGGCGGTGACACGCGCGCCACCACGCGGCATGGCGCGCAGGCGCAACGAGCCCGAACGTGGGCGTGGTGCTCCTAATGGGAGCGGGAAGGGCGTGATTGTGTGCACGTGTGGTGCGGGTTGAAGGGTTGTTTTTGTTTTTGGGGAGTTTTCAGTCACATTGGTGTGCTGAAGGCTGCAAATCTGCAGCACTGTATGGGCGCGGTTAACGTGGTGCCGGCGGTCTGATTTCCCAGTGGGGCAGCAGTATAAAGTCGCCATGAGTGCGTGCTGTCAGAAGTCGGTGCATGTCCTGGTATGGCCTACGATCTTACTGGGGCATAAAACTACACCAACCACCCAGCCTCCCCCGGCCCTCTCAGAGGACTGGTTGGGCTCTTAGGCTGCCTTTTTCCTTCCCCCCCCTCCCCCTCCCACACCCCCAATTTCTCTGACCACTACCCATCGGAAGCCAACTCCTGACCACATGGGACCGCATTCAGCAGTGCCCATACAGTGCTGCAGATTTGCAGCCTTCAGCGCACCAATGCGACTGAAAACTCCCCAAAAACAACAACAGCATCTCCTTAGCAGGGGAGGTGTCATCCAATTGTCATATCTGTGGAGGGGTGGAGTGGGAGGGGAGGGGTGGGGAATCGTGTGGGCGGGGGTGGGGTGTATGCGGGTAGTGTCATTTAATAATGGTTACAAAGACGACAATCCACACTGAAGGACTTGTATCAAGCTGCACTGATTCCTTGCCATGCGCGGTTAACACTCAATAACAGAGAGATACGCTCCATCACCATTTAAGGCTAGAGTTAGTAGTAGTAGGATGTCATTCAAGGTTTTCAGAATTATACAAAGAGTATCTTCTGTAAGAAGCGGCTTTGTAAGATCCATGTCCAGAAGAAGCAAGAAAGAAGAAAGTTAGAAAGGGTGAAGCCAGAAGAAAGAAGCAAGAAGCTTGTTTGTTTGTTGTTTTATGTCCTGGCAACATCTAAGGTCATATCAGGACGGGCACCGACTTGTGACAGTACGCACTCATGGCAATTTTATAGTGCTGCCCCACTGGGAAATCAGGCCACTGGCACCATGACCCGATATCCCACTCAGTCACATTATCCTGACAGAGCTAACCAGCCCTTGCCTTATCCTAATAATGCCGAGCACCAGGCTAGGAAGCGAAAAGTATACATTTTTAAGTCATTGGTTTGACTCGACCGGGAACCAAATGCGCGAACTCCCGATCTTCCGCACGCGAGGCCTGTGCTCTACCGATTTGGCCACCCCACCCGGTCGAGAAGCAAGAAGTAACAAGTAAGAAGCCCAAACAAAGAAGTAAGAACGAGTCAGAAGCTAGAAGAAAGAAGGAAAAAGCAAGAAGCAAGAATCTAGAACAAAGAAGGAGGAACTAAAAAGTAAAAAGTGTGGTGTTCTCTGTGGCGGAGTGGTATGGGTGTCTGACGTTTTTCTGGGTCAGACTCCCAATGTGAAGGATGGTGGTTCGATTGCCTGTGCCATCACCTCTGCCAATTTGGATCTCCGCTGCTCTGTATAACTTACAGCATCATCAAAGGCCAGTTACTCTCATAGTCATACCATGTGGGAGGTTAAAAATCCCTTGGGGCGGTAAAAGTGTAGGCTCGGGCTTTCTATCGACCAACTGTCTAATGGTTAAAACAAGTCTATTCAGACTTATCCATGATAGGCCATATAAATCTTCAAGAAGAACGAGTCGGAAGCTAGAAATAAAAATCCAGAAAAATGAAGGGCGACGTAAGATCAAGAAGTAGGAAGGAGATGCAAGAAACAAGAAACCATTCCAAAAGAAGTGACTCAGCTGGAAGTATTTCTGACAGCAGGTGTAATGAGCAGTAATCCCACCACTAGCACTGTGTAGTACCGGTATGTAGTACTTTGGGGGGGGGGGGAGTTCATTAGTTGTTTAAAGTTGCATGGCACGATGGTTTAGAGTTTCCGTCATTTTCTGAGATAAATACAATAGATTGATCGCTATAGACTACCTTACTTTAGTTTGAAGTAACTTTTATTTTAGATGGTTAGCTTTGGAGATATTTAACGTATAACCATGCAAAATCTATTTTGGCAAGCATTCCACAACTCTGACACCATAGGTGTCTGCAGTAACAGGTTCTCTTAACTTGGATCTGTACTCTCTTCAGTGTGATGACAAATGTTTAATAAGTGCACCAGTATCTAAGTTAGATATGTAGAATAAATCTAGATATTTGTTTTGTTTTCGAAAATTTGATATTGTCATCGGACTATGCAACTTAAAGCAGGGGAAATTTCAATCGTGGCCGATTGGTCTTCCTCATTCCACTGCTCCTTGCCCTATCCTATTAATGCCGAGCGCCTGGCTAGGAAGTGACAAGTATCAATGTTTAAGTCATTGGTTTCACTCGACCAGGGTTCAAACCCATGACCCCGCGATCTACCAGTATGGGAGCCAGACGCTCTAACTCATTCGGCCATCCCGCCTGGTTGGCGAAATTTTAAAAATATGCATAGAATAGTATGTGCAATATTTTGAGTCCTTCTTGTAGACATTGTAATTACAAACCAAAATCCAAAAACCCAACTACTCATTACAGCAATTCAATTAGAAACAGTCACGCTGGAGGAGAATCCACATTTTCTCCATCTCGGACGCGGCTGCCGAATCGGTAGAGTGCAGGCTTCCCGTGCGGAAGGTCGGGAGTTTGAACCAATGACCTATACAATAACCTATACAATTTATACTTGTCGCTACCTAACCTGGCGCTCAGCATTAATAGGATAGGACATGGACTGCAAATGGGTCCACTGAGAAGGCTCAGTCGGATGACCGACAGCTTCACGGGTGGACACTCTACCGCCTGAGCTACGTCCCGCTCCACAGGGCCCATTCAAAGTGATTCTGCTAGAACTTATGCCAGGTACACGCCTACCGTTCATCCGCACCCACCTACCGTTTACGATCTAAAATTGGCCGTTTCGCGTACAAAAGTCGTTAGGTGTGTGATACCCTAGCACATCTACCGATTGCGATTCGCGACTTAAAACTCAGTTTCAGGACTAAAACTGCTTGCTTGTGAATACGATTCGCGATTCGAAAAATGATTCAGCCCGTTCTCAGTCATAAGGTCGTCGCGAGTTTTAGTGCGCGAATCGTAAACGGTAGGTGTGTACTTGGCATTAGAAGCTGTTCTGTGCCAGCAGCAGTTCCTGGAAGTGAAGGTGTTGACAGCTGAAAGTTTACACTCAGATCTCAGATAGGCCACTCAGGTCAGTCCTGCAGAGAGAGACAGACGACCAGCGCGTGTTATTTCTGGAGCAACTGTCATAATATTTGTCTCCGCTTGTTTAAGGAATGTCCCTTACTCGTTGGAGGAGCTGGAGTTGTATTACTATTATTAGCAATAGCATTAACAGTAGAGTAAAACCTCTCTATACCGATCCTCCACAGATCGACCATCGCTTTATTCGGGTCCCAAAAATACCATTGTCAGGATATTGTAACTCTCTAAACTCACCACCTCCCTAAATGGACCACTTAAAGTTGCATAGTCCGATAAAAGCATCAGATTTTCAAAACCAGAACAATGACATAAATTTGATCCCATATATCTAACTTAGATACTGATGCACATACTAAGCATTTGTTGCCACATAGAAGGGAATACTGGGCCAATTTAATAGAACCTGTTACTGCTGAAGCTTATGGTGTCAAAGTTTTGGCGTGCTTGTGAAAATTATTTTGGAATGTTACAAAGTTAGCCATTAAAAATGAAAGTTGTTGCAAACTAAAGCAAGGTAGATTATAACCATCAACCTAATATAGTTTGCTCAGCAAATGACAGAAACTCAAAACCATCGGACTATGCAACTTTATAGTCGGTCCCATGGTCGGTCGATTTAGAGAGGCTTTGCTGTATTTAACAGGGACTATTAGAGGGGGGGGGGGAGCCCGCAGGCAGAGTGCATCTGCGCTTATAGTTATAGCATTAGCAGCACAATTATTGCCATGAAAAGGATGCGGAAAAACCAGCGTTGGAAAAAGAAATTTATTGAATGAATAAACTTGTTTTTGCTAAACAACAATACCCCCCCAAAAAGTATACCCATCAGCTGCCCTATGTGGATACTACTACTGGGCCCAGTCCATTAGTGACAGCGGAAGATGACAGCGGGCAGATGTCACAGCTCCCTGACCCCTGGTCACCCCTGGTCAGCCCTGGGAGAGGGCTGGCATTGCAGGGTGTGGTCTCCACCCCTGGGGTGTGATGGGTGCGGTATGGCGTAGTCTCCCTGGAGCTCCCTCTCTCCCAGCACCAGGCCATCAGGGGCACCGCTGGAGAAGGGATCACGTGGGCTGTGGGTGGGTGCGAAAGGGGGAGGGTGGGGGAGGAGAGGGGGGATGGGGAAGAGGGAGTAGGTAGAAGGCGGGGGAAGGGAGGGGGGAATGGTGAAGGCGAGGGGATGTTGGTTATTGATTGGTTGTTGGAGTGTTATGCCCTGGAAACATTTAAGGTCATATCAGGATAGGTACCGACTTGTGACAGTGCACACTCATGACAACTTTATAGTGCGGACCCATTGGGAGATCAGGCCACAAGCACCATGCCCCGATATCCCACCCAGTCACATTATCCGGATACTGTGCTAAACAGTCCTTGCTGTATCCTAATTTTGCCGAGCACCAGGCTAGGAAGCGACAAGTATAAATTGTTAAGTCATTGGTTTGACTTGACTACGGTTTGAAACCATGGATTCGAATCCTATGATCTACCAAAAGGCGAGGGGTGGGGGGGGGGGAGGATGCTCAACTCATTTGGCCATCCCGTCTGTCCAGAGTGAGGGGAGGGGTATGGGGGATGGAAAGGGGTAAGGGGGGTGGCGAAGGAGAGGGGAAGAGGGAGAGGGAAAGGCGGGGATGAGGGGGAAGAAGGAGAAAGTGTGTGGTGGGGGGGGGGGGGGGAGCAGGGTGTCACATTATCTGTATCAAATAGTATTACCGAATAAACTGAACACCCATCTCACCTTATTTGCATCAATATATGATAAACGCATCACATATATCCTAGAATCTGTATCAATACTTGATCAACACAACATGATGATACTATTATCTGTATCAAAATATCCCTATCCATCTCCCCCATGACACCAGACGGGGTGGCCAAATGAGTAGAGCCGTTGTCTCCTGTTTTGGGAGATTGGGAGATCCGAACCCATGAATTCGTGGGTTTGAATACTGGTCGAGTCAAACCGATGACTTAAAAATGTATACTTGTCACTTCCTAGCATGGCGCTTAGCATTAATAGGATAGGGCAAAGACTGGTTGGCTCAGTGTCAGGATAATGTGACTGAGTGGGATATCACAATCATGGTGCTGGTGGCCTGGTTTCCCAGTGGGGTAGCACTATAAAGTGGCCATGAGTGCACACTGTCACAAGTCGGTACCCGTCCTGATGTGACCTTAGATGTTGCTAGGATGTAAAACAACAACAAACAAACAAAATCTCCCCATGGCTATTCCTTCCCCAATTCCCCGCTATCCCCCCCCCTCCCTCCCATTAACCCCTCTCCATATCCCCATCAGATCTCAGGCCATCCTCCTCTCGCTATCACACCCATCATCCCTTCCTCACCTATATCCCTTCCCCATCTCCCGGCCATCCTCTCCTCCTCATCTCCTCTAAAACCACCCTTCCCTACCATTGTCCATCCTCCGAATGTCCCCTCCCTCCTCTCCCTCGCATTAGTCTCAACGCCCTTCCCCATCTCTCCATCCCCTCCCCTTCCCATCTCTCTGCATCCTCCCCATATCCCTTCCCTCCTCCCTCTCCCTACTCCTTCTCCCCATCCCTCCTCCCAATCCATCCTGTCCATCCCCTCTCTATATCTCCCCTCCTCACCTCTCTTCCACCCTCCCTCCCCCTCCCCCACTCACCGGCCCGGACTCGGTACCGGCCGTCCCGTCTGGGGGCGCTGCTACAGTGCTACCGGGCTCTTTCCGTTGGGGTTCCCGGTGGGGTGGCGCAAGGGGAGGCCGGGGATGGGGACCGGTGTGGCGGTTTCAGCTTGTTCCCGTGCTCAGCCGTGTCCCGTTGCTTCTGCGCATGCGCGGATTTCGCATCAACTCGGGTCACCCGAGACACTTATTGGCGCATGCGCACATCCTACAAACTCGGGTAGAATAATTGAATACGCTTCTCCGCGCTCGGGTGGACAATTTTTTTTTTTTTTTTAATAACCGATAAAACTACAGCAAAATAGGATTTAAAGTATTGTCGTGGGGGTGATGAAAATGGGAAATACTGTGCCTAGAGCGGGACTCGAACCCACATCTCTTTGCATTCCGGGCCAGTGTGCTAACCATTACACCACCTAGGCTCCCTGATATCAACACACTCCCCACGCCTACCTGTCTATGTGGTTACTTGCCTGAGAGGTCAGTGCAGACCACTACACTCGTCCCCCTGGAATTGTAAGTCTTGTAATGCTTACAATTACATACATACAGGCAATGCACTAACACATACATACACAGGGTAGGTTCAACAACCATACAGCGCAAAGCTTGTACAGGATCCTGGTCACGGCACCAGTGTCGTGGGGGTGATGAAAATGGGAAATACTGTGCCTAGAGCGGGACTCGAACCCACATCTCTTTGCATTCCGGGCCAGTGTGCTAACCATTACACCACCTAGGCTCCCTGATATCAACACACTCCCCACGCCTACCTGTCTATGTGGTTACTTGCCTGAGAGGTCAGTGCAGACCACTACAGTATTTTATGATGGCCTAGTTTACCTATATTTCCATTTAATTAATCTAAGTTATTCTTTTTTTGCACACGGTGCGTGTATTTGTCGACTCCACTCGCCGTGTTCTATTTGAAATTCTGACGACTGGGATGACCCGAGTCGCCCGGGTAGTGTTAATCGATTACGGCCATGCTTATTAGATTCTGACGCATGCGCAGAAGTGAGGGACACGGCTGAGCACGGGAACAAGCTGAAACCGCCACACCGGGGATGAGATCCGGGTGAGGGCCAGGGTGGGGTCGGGGGGGGGGGGAGGCCGCGGATGAGGTCCGGTGTGGGGAGGCCGGGATGGGGGTTGGGTGAGGCCCGGGTGGGGCCGGTTGTGGGCCGGGGTTGGGAGGCCGGGATTAGGTCTGGGGGTTCCCGGGCGGCCCCCTGGTGGACACGGCGTGTCCGGTTGCCGGCGTGGATCACGTGTTGTGTGTGAGGTGCACTGCTCAGAGACAGGAGAGAGGTTCTCTCTTACTGCGGCTAATGGAGGCTCGGATCGCGTCACGCAGATCTCACAGCGTTCTAATGGAACTTGGAAGACGAACAGACATTCCACAGGGATACATGTCCAACTTGCGCTGGCCATTGGCTGGTCATACTGTTTTGATTAAAGTTACAGTCCGATGGTTTTGAGGTATTAAGTGCCTGTCACACTATGCCGGGTTGAGCAACGGACAAAATGTTCTAGTCCGGTGGTGTTCGGGCTTGATAAGTATCAAAATGTATTAAAATGTGTCAAAATGTTGCGATATCGGGTCAAAGGCTGGACGAATGAACATTAAGCGGACATGAAACATACATGAACAGATAGCCAACGGACGATAAGCGGACTAAACAAACTCAAACCGGACAAGAACCATAGACGTCAATCCGGCAGCATCCGTTCCAAGTTTTGTGCATGCTCAAAACTTGTAATGGATTGGGCCGGATATCAATGGATATCAATGGATATGCAACGGATATGCAAAGGACACAAACCGGACTTTGCCAGATATCAACAGACTTTGTTTGGTTTCTTTCCGTTTCCCCAATCCGGTGATTTGTGACCGCGCCTTTACATTGATCGCTATAACTATAAGCTATCTTAGATCAGTTTGAAGTACCTTTTAATCGCAATCACTAACTTTGGAGATATTTGAATAGAATATTCCTATCAAACTGACATTTATAATATACACTCTTTGTCTCTGTTGTTGTTGGAGTTTTACGTCCTGGCAACATCAACAGTCATATCAGGACGGGTACTGACCGGTGACAGTGCACATTTATGACAGCTTTATAATGCTGCTCCACTGGCAAACCAGGCCACCAACACCATCACCTGATATCTCAATCAGTCACATTGTCCTGACACTGCCCCCAACCAGTCCTTGCTCTATCCTAATAATGGCTAGGAAGCAACAATTATCAATTTGTAAGTCATTGGTTTGACTCGACAACTGTTCGAATCCCACAATCTACCAAAGTGGGAGAAAGATGTTCAACTCATTCGGCCATCCCATCTGGTCTATATATATATATGCATACACACGCAAATATATGTTTATATTATATATGCCTATATATATATATATATATATATATATATATATAGATATATATATACAGTAAAACCTCTAAATCGACTGACCATGGGACCAACTTTAAATGGTCCATTTAGTGAGATAGTCGGTTTCGGGAGTTTAAAAAAACATTACACTGGTTGTGTAGTAGTCTGCACTGACCTCTCAGGCAAAGAGCCGCATAGACAGGCAGGCGTGGATAGTGTGTTGGCATCAGGGAGCCTAGGTGGTGTAATGGTTATCACACTGGCCCGGAATGCAAAGAGATGTGGTTGATCTGTGGAGATGGTCGGTTAGAGAGGCTTTACTATATGTGATATATAATTATTTTTATATATACACACGCATATATATATGTGTATGTTAATGATATGTGCATACACACAAATATGAATAAATAAATAAATATATATATATATATATATATATATATACATGTTTAGGCATTCTCCTTCAGGTGGCAAGGCATGGACAGTCCCCTACACATGTCCACACATTCCATTCCTCATCAATGCCTTCATGTTCTGCGCGCACTGACTGACATGTACTCGGTGACACGGCAAGCCAAGCAGCGCATGCCTGCACCCAATGCCAAATGAGTGCACCTGGGCCGCGTTCACGGTACGCCTCAGAGTTGACTCTGAGTCTGAGATGGCTCTGCGACATCCTTTTTGCCAATTTGCATTCAACACGCGGCTCAGAGTCGACTCCGAGACATCACACTTTTCGCGTAGAGGCAAAAACACCTCCAAAATGGCTGCGTGTGTCAGCCAATCAGAGCTGTTTGTTCAATTGCAAATGGCTGCAGGAAGTGCACGCTATTTTCGAGTAACATAAATGCTAAAACACTGTTCAGAGTAGCGCAGCATTTGGAATTCTCTGAGGGGACTTGTTGAAAGTGGCCGAGCATTATGGTCTTATGGACTGCGCTTGCTCTGTGCTGACGGCTGGTTTCACTGGCTATACGCGACATGATTTCATTGCATCTACCAAAGTTGTTGTTATTGGTAGTTTTACATCCTGGTAACATGTATGGTCATACGAGGAAGGGTACCGACTTGTGACCATGCACACTTTATAGTGCTGCCCCACTGGGATACCAGGCCTCTGACAGATTTCCCACTCGGTCACATTATCCTGGTACTGAGCGAACCCATCCTTGTAATGCTGAGTGCGAAGCATACATTTTGTAAGTTGTTGCTTTAAGTCTACCTAGAATCGAACTCCCGCCCTTCGACACTGAAAGCATGTGCTCCACTGATTCCCCCATGGCGTCCGGTCTATCAAGCGAACAGCATTATTAAACCTGCGTAGTCTGATGAAAGCATCAGATACTCGAAACCAGAACACTTCTGGACATTTGATTCCAGATATCCAACTTAAATACTGATGCATTTATTAAGCACTTCTAGCTGCAATAGGATGGGATATTAAATCAATTTAAAGTCAGATAAAAACATCAAATTTTCAAAACCAAAAATGTTATCTAGATTTGATTCTACATACCTAACTTAGATTCTGGCACACTTATTAAACTTTTGTCGCCATATAGAAGGGAATACTGAAGCAATTTAAAGCTGCATAGTCCGATGAAATATCAAATTTTCAAAACAAAACCAATTATCTATATTTGATTTTACATATCTAACTTAGATACTGATGCACTTATTAAGCATTTGTTTCTGCATAGAAGGAAATACTGAGACAATTTAACAGAACCTGTTACTGCAGAAGTCTATGGTGTCAGAGTTTTGGCAAGCTTGCCAAGACAAATTTTCCATGTTTGCACTAAAAATATCTCAAAAGTTTACCATTTAAAATAAAAGTAATTTCAAACTAATGTAAAGTAGATACTAGTGATCGATCTAATATATTTATCTCAGAAAAAATACAGAAATTCAAAACCATCGGACTATGCAACTTTAACAGAACCTGTTACTGCAGAAGCCTATGGTGTCAGAGTTTTGGCATGCTTGCCCAAACTAATTTAGCGTATTAATTATTAGCACTTCAAATACCTCAAAGGTTAGCCAAAAAATAAAAGTTACTTCAAACTAAAGTAAGGTAGAGAATAATGACCAACATTATGTTTATCTCAGAAAAAAATAGAAACTCAAAACCATATGCAACTTTAATAGAAGTTCTGTTACTGCTGAAGTCCACGTAGGGTAAGTTTTTGTTTAGTTTTTGACAATCATGCTAAAATTAACAACTACAGGCTAACTTTGCAGATGCTTGAAGTGAAAACATGCCAAATTAACTTCGCCAAGCGTGTCAACATTCCGACACCATAGCTTCAGTAATATTAAAGCTTCAGTAATATTAAAGCTTCAGTAATATTAAAGTCCGATGAAGCATCAAATCTTCAAAACCAAAATAATGATATAGATTTGACTCTACATATCTAATTTAGATATTGATGGACATATTAAGCATTTATTGCCACACAGAAGGGAACACTGAGACAATTTGATAGAACCTGTTACTGTTGAAGCCTATGGTGTCAGAGTTTTGGCGTGCTTGCCAAAACTAAGTCTGCATGTTTGAATTTCAAATATCTCAAAACTTATCCATTTAAAATCAAAGTTACTTTAACCTGAAATAAGGTAGACTATAATGATCAATTTAATATATTTATCTCAGAAAAATGACCAAAACGCAAAACCATCGGACTATCCAACTTGAATAACAGGTTCTATTAAATTGACTTGGCAGCCTCTTCGAAGGACCATGCTGCAACAACATTATTAACAAATATATCATTACCTATGTTGGCTATGTAGGTTAAAATCTAGATAAGCATTTTGCTTTTGAAAATAAAATAAAATGTCTTTATTGGACTATGAAACTTTAACTACATTCAGTCATGTGCGGACTCGATGGCTTGTTAGTGCAGCAGGCCCAGGACGGCGGCTCGCAGCGCCACGTGGCGGGGACGCCGGGAACGTCAAGGGTGCCTGCCTCCCTCTGTGTGGTGTCCTCTGGGAGTGGGGGTGGAGGTGGGTGGGGGTGGGGGTGGGGGTACCGCGAGGCTTTCACCCTCACTCGCAGCAGCATGGGGCGATACGGGCATAGTTTGCACCCCCCCCCCCCCCCACACACACACACTCATCCACATACAGCAGATATTTGCGATGAGATACCAGTATCACTGAGATTGAAAATAAAATGTGCTGAGTCATAATGCCACTTCTGGATAATTTATTAAGATGAGATTTAATTCGTTTAAAAAAAAATTTCAATGTCATTTAATTTCAACGCCAGTAAATTTCAACGGCAATAATTTCAATGTCATTTAACTTCATTACAAATTGAAATTGAAAAGAAATGTGCTGAGTCATAATGCCACTTCTGGATATTTTATGAAGATGAGATTTAATTAGTTGTTTTTTTTAAATGTCAATGTCATTTAATTTCAATGCCAGATGTTGCTAGGACGTAAAACAACAACAAACAAACAAACAAACAAACAAACAGTAAATCTCAATGCATTAAATTTCAATGTCATTTAAAGTTGCATACTCCGATGGTTTTGTAATTTCTGTATTTTTTCTGAGATAAATATATTAGATCGATCGCTAGTATCTACTTTACATTAGTTCAAAGTTACTTTTATTTTAAATGGTAAATTTTGAGATATTTTTAGTGCAAACATGGAAAATTAGTTTTGGCATGCTTGCCAAAACTCTGACACCATAGACTTCTGCAATAACAGGTTCTAATAAATTGACTCAGTATTGCCTTTTACACAGAAACAAATGCTTAATAAGTGCATCAGTATCTAAGTTAGAGATGTAAAATCAAATCTAGATTATTGGTTTTGTTTTGAAAATTTTATATTTCATCGGAGCTTTAATTTCAGTGTCATTACATCTCAATGGCATTAAATGTCATTGGCACTACATTTCAATGCCATTAAATTTCAATGGGATTTCATTTTAAATTTAAGTCTTGCTGATAAAACGAAATAGCTAGAGTCTGAAAGCTGAGACCGAATTTTATTTTATTCTACCAATAGGTAACAAGGAAAATATCTAAACCATTTGCACTAGCTTCAAGATAAACCAGAAGTTAAAAAATAATGTTTGATCCATCTCATGGAAAGATAATAAGGGCGATGGATCATACAGGAGTTTTTTTGTGGGTGTTTTTTTTTCTTGAAGATTTATACTGCCTATCATGGATAAGTGTGAATAGACTTGTTTTTGCCATTAGACAGTTTGTCGATAGAAAGCCTGAGCATACACTTTTGACGACCCAGGGGATCTTTAACCTCCCACAGCACATAGACATGGTATGAGAGCAACTGGCTTTTGATGATGCTGTAAGTTATACACTGCGGTTAAAATCCAAATTGGCAGAGGTACGGCAAGGGGAATCGAACCACTGAGCTTCAGATTAGGAGTCCGACGTAGAAAAAAGTCAGATACTCTAACCACCCCGCCACAGAGAACACCACAAGTAAGTTACATAGGTTATGGCATTCTAGAAATATATAAGATTACATGCAATTATTATGCTGTACGATGCATTATACCTGAGCAGGGGATGAAAGTCGTGTCCAGCTAAAATCGTAGAAATCAAGCCGAGATTATAACACCTGTGAATATTTAAGAAATCTAGGAAATCCGCGAAATCGCGGAGATCTTTCATCCCTGAGGTACCCTGATAACATCACCCTATCCACGCCATGTGAAGCTCCTTACCTGCTAGGTAAGGAGGTGAGGGGACAGGGAGATAGGGAGGTGAGAGGACAGAGAGATGGGGAGAAGGGGTGGGGAGAGGGAGGAGGGAAGGAACATGGGGAAGAGAGATAAGGTGGAGGGGGGAGGGAGGGGGAGAAGGGGTGGGGAGAGGGAGGAGGAAGGACATGGGGAGGATGCAGGGAGATAGAGAGGGGGGAGGGGGGGAGGGGGAGAAGGGTGGGGAGAGGGAGGAGGGAGGGGGAGAAGGGGTGGGAGAGGGGAGGAGGGAAGGGATATGGGGAGGATGCAGGGAGATAGAGAGTGGAGGGGAGGGGGGAGAAGGGGTGGGGAGAGGGAGGAGGGAAGGGACATGGGGAGGATGCAGGGAGATAGGAAGGGGGAGGGGGAGGGAGGGGGAGAAGGGGCGGAGGAGAGGAGGAGGGAAGGACATGGGGGAGGATGCAGAGAGATAGGAAGGGAGGGGAGGGAGGGGGAGAGAGGGTGGGAGAGGAGGAGGGAAGGGACATGGGGAGGAGCAGGGGGATAGAGGGGGAGGGGGGGGGGGGAGGAGGGAGGGACATAGGGAGGATGCGGGGAGATAGGGGAGGGGGGAGGAAGGGGGAGAAGGGGTGGGGAGAGGGAGGAGGGAAGGGACATGGGGAAGATTCAGGGAGATAGAGAGTAGAGGGGGGAGGGAGGGGGAGAAGGGGTGGAGAGAGGGAGGAGGGAAGAGACATGGGGAGGATGCAGGGAGATAGGAAGGGGAGGGGGAGGGAGGGGGAGAAGGGGTGGGGAGAGGGAGGAGGGAAGGGACATGGGGAGGATGCAGGGAGATAGGAAGGGGAGGGGGAGGGAGGGGGATACAAGGTGGGGAGAGGGAGGAGGGGAGGGATGTGGGGAGGATGCAGAGAGATAGGAAGGGGAGGGGACGGAGAGATGGGGATGGGGATTGAGACTAATGCGAGGGAGAGGAGGGAGGGGACATTCGGAGGATGGACAGAGGTAGGGAAGGGTGGTTTTAGAGGAGATGAGGAGGAGAGGATGGCAGGGAGATGGGGAAGCGATAGAGGTGAGGAAGGGATGATGGGTGTGATGGCGAGAGGAGGATGGCCTGAGATCTGATGGGGATATGGAGAGGGATTATATATGTATATATGTATACAGTAAAACCTCTCTAACCGATCAGCTCCAAAGATCCACCACTCCCCTATACGCGATCGCTTTATTTGGGTCCCAACAATACCATTGTAACCATATTCTAACTCACTAAACCGACCACTATATGGACCACTTAAAGTCAGTCCCAAGGTCGGTCGGTTTGGAGAGGTTTTACTGTATTATATACATATATACACATGGGAACAAGATTGCGTGTATGGTGGACATATGGTTAGGTGTGTGTGTAGGTGGAGTGAAGAGGAGATGGGGGGGGAGGAAAGGGAGAGGGGGGGGGAAAGGGGGAGGGGGGATTTAGAAAGTGGGCATTTTTATGGAATCCATAATGACAGTTGACCACGAAAGCAAAATCTAGAAAGTGGAAGTTGAGTGCCATAAAACCACCCCTACCAGGGCTGCAATTTACCAACTGTTAGCCCATCGGGTATGGGGTGAACGGTACTGACAGTTCACCGACTATTTTGTTCTTACAGTAGTAAGATTAAGAATATTGTAGATGCATCTTCTTTATAATGTTCAAATAACGGCAACTTAAAAATATCACCTTAGATGTTGCCAGGGCGTACAACTCCAACAACCAACAAACGAACATTTCAGTGTGCACACCGACATTAATTTGGCATGTTTTCCCTTGAAATATATCCGTAGTTAGTAATTTAAATTAGAAATGTTCTTCAAACTAGAATAAGGTAGATTACAACAGTCACTCTAATAATGATATATTTATTTTATAAATGCTAAAAATACAAAACCATTCCTACATGCAATTTTACTTTTAACAACAGAAAGAGCGTTTGATATTTTTGTCGAATTTGTGAAAACGAATACTGAAGGTACATCGGTAGAAAACTGACAAAATCATTGAAACACGCAACTTTAAGGCTGCATAGTCCGATGAAATCAGCAAATTTTCCAAAGTCAAACACTTAACTAGATTGTCTCCATGATATCTAACTTAGATACTGGTCCACTTATTAAGCATGTGTTGTTACATACGTCAATTCATTACTCCTGACGTCTATGGTGTCAGAATTTTGACGTGCTTGCCAAAATTAGTTTGGCATGTTATCACTTCAAATATCTCCAAAGTTAGCCATATAAAATAAAAGTTACTTCACACTAAATGAAAGTGGATTATAACGATAATTTTCACGTATTCATCTAAGAAAATGGCCGAAACTGAAAAGCATCGGACTATGCAACTTTAACCAAAATTAAATTATATCTGATATTGGTGTGCCATCTGTGATGAAGACTACTGAAGATGCATTTGGTAGAAAACCTGAGGGTGAGTGGGTGGGTGGGGATTTTGGTGGGTATGCAACTTTAACCAAA
This sequence comes from Branchipolynoe longqiensis, assembly GCA_030323885.1. Classification (NCBI taxonomy): domain Eukaryota; kingdom Metazoa; phylum Annelida; class Polychaeta; order Phyllodocida; family Polynoidae; genus Branchipolynoe; species Branchipolynoe longqiensis. The sequence goes on from CM059189.1 coordinate 23,918,337, forward strand.
AATAAATTATATCTGATAATGTTGTGCCATTTGTGATGAAGACTACTGAAGAAGCAGTGGTAGAAAACCTGAGGAGGGGGGTGGGGATTCTGGTGGCTATGCAACTTTAACCAAAAATAAATTATATTTAATATCGTTGTGCCATCTGTGATGAAGACTACTGAAGATGCATTTGGTAGAAAACCTGAGGGTGAGTGGGTGGGTGGGGATGTTGGTGGGTATGCAACTTTAACCAAAAATAAATGATATTTGATATTGTTGTGCTATCTGCGATGAAGACTACTGAAGATGCATTTGGGTAGAAAAGCTGAGGGTGGGTGGGTGGGTGGGTGGGAGTTGGAGGGGAGGGGTAGCCAGAGGACTGATCCATCATGCACCGCGTGAGGTGGGTCACGCATCCCTGGCAGGGGGGTGACACGGAGGGCACTGACCACTGCTGACCACTGTGTGTGTGCAGGGGTTGGGCAGGGAGAGTGGTAGTGGTAGTGGGTGGGGGTGGGGATGAGGGGTTGGGGGTGACCCCGCCCTGACCCTCACCCCGGCCCTCACGAGTCTGGGGCAGTCAATAGACATGCTGGTATTGGTAAGACCTCCTTCACTCTCCAAGCACTGCCGCTGCTTCAGGAGGGATTATGGGTAACACTAAAAGCGGAAGTAGATAGGTTGGTTGGTTGTTGGAGTTTTAAGTCCTGGCAACATTTATGTCATGGTGGGTCTCATATCAGGATGGGTATCAACTTGTGATAGTGTGCACTTATGGCGACTTTATAGTGCTGCCTCACTCAGAAATCAGGCTGCTGGTACCATGACCCGATATCCCACTCAGTCACATTATCCTGATGCTGAGCTAACCAGTCCTTGCCCTATCCTATTAATGTTCAGCACCAGGCTAGGAAGCGAGAAGTATCAATTTGATAAGTCATTGGCTTGACTCGACTGGGAACCAAACTTCCGATCTCACGCATGCGCGGCCCGCGTCTACTGATTCGGCCATTGTGCCCGGTCCTATTTGAAGTTGCATAGTCCGATGGTTTTGAGGTACTGTCATTTTTAGAGATAAATATTGACCTACCATACTATAGTTTGAAGGAATTTTGCTTTAAATGACTAACTCGGCTGTCAAATCACCATGTTAAAGACTTGGCTTGGTGAGTGTCTTGGGTGTCATCATATCACGTTAAAGACTCAGCTTGGAGACTCCCTCTGCTGCCAGATCATTATGTCAAACACTCAGCTTGGGGAGTGCCTTGGCTGTCAGATTATCATGTTAAATACTTGGCTTGGAGAGTGCCTTGGCTGCCAGATCATCGTGTCAAAGCCTCAGCTTGCAGAGTGCCTTGGCTGCAGGATCATAGTGTCAAAGACTCAGCTTGGAGACTGCTTTGGTTGTAAGCTCATCATGTTTAAAACTCTGCTTGGGAAGTGCCTCACCTGTCAGCGCATCATGTTGGAGACTAGGCTTGGAGACTCCCTTGGCTGACAGATCATCGTGTCAAAGACTGCTTGGGTAGTGCCTTGGCTGTTAGCTCATCGCATTAAAGATTCAGCTTGGAGAGCGCCTCGGCTGCCAGATCAGTGTTGGCTGTGAGCTCATCATGTTAAAGACTTGGCTTGGACAGTGCCTTGGCGGTCAGATCATTGTGTCAAAGACTCATCTTGGACAGTGCCTTGAGGGTCAGCTCATTGTGGCAAAGACTCAGCTTGGAGACTGCCTTGGCTGTGAGCTCATCGCGTTAAAGATTCAGCTTGGAGAGCGCCTCGGCTGCCAGATCAGTGTTGGCTGTGAGCTCATCATGTTAAAGACTTGGCTTGGACAGTGCCTTGGCTGTCAGATCATTGTGTCAAAGACTCATCTTGGACAGTGCCTTGACTCTCAGCTCATTGTGTCAAAGACTCAGCTTGGAGAATGCCTTGTCTGTCAGATCATCGCATTAAAGATTCAGCTTGGAGAGCGCCTCAGCTGCCAGATCAGCATTGGCTGTTAGCTCATCATGTTAAGGACTTGGCATGGACAGTGCCTTGGCAGCCAGATCATTGTGTCAAAGACTCATCTTGGACAGTGCCTACACTGTCAGCTCATTGTGTCAAAGACTCAGCTTGGAGACTGCCTTGGCTGTCAGATGACGATGTCAAAGACTCGGCTTGGAGACTGCCTTGGCTGTCAGCTCATCGTGTCAATGACTCAGCTTGGATAGTGCACGGTTGTCAGCTCATTATGTCAGCTCATCAACACTAGACTTGGAGAGTACCTTGGCTGCCAGACCATCGCGTCAAAGACTCGGGCTTGGGGAGTGCCTCGGCTGTCAGCTCATCATGTCAAAGACTCAGCGTGGAGTCTGCCATAGCTGCCAGATCATTATGTCAAAGACTCGGCTTGGTGAAGGCTTTGGCTGCCAGATCCTCATATCAAAGAATAGGCTTGGAGACTGCCCTGGCTGTCAGATAACCATGTTAAAGACACAGCTTGGAGACTGCCTTGGCTGCCAGATCATCGTGTCAAAGACTCGGCTTGGAGAGTGCACGGTTGTCAATGTCCAAGCCGGCTCGCTGAGTGTCCCTGCGGGTCGCGTCAAGGCTTTCCCATTAACATTTAACCTCCCCTCCACCACCCCCACCCCCACCCCCACCCCCACACACACCCCGCTGACCAGGACTGACCATCAGTGACCAGTGGTGACCTGCTGACTTGTCATCAGGTGTCATCCCTCCCCTGTTACCATTTACTAACAAAAAGATAACAGAAATGCAGGGAGAGAGGGGAGAGTGAAATAAAAACCACCTTCACACATGAAATTGGAATTGATAGAAATTCAAACCTTAGAACTTCCGCACAAGGCAGAAGTTATTTAAAGCTTCCGCGCCAACAAAATTAACAAATAGGAAAATGTCATTAGAATAAGCAAATAGAAAACACGAAAGGCTTAAAATGAATAGTTCAGGTGCAAAACGAAGTAAACGCCAATCCAAAAATGGAGATAAACATTGGAATCAAATCTACAGAAAGCAATTTTTTAATATATCTACTTTTTGGTTCATTGCTCCATAACCATCTGATCATATGAAAAGTGTAATCAGTGAGAAATAAAATTATTTGCAGGGCAACATCTTTTATTTAAACTACATTTTTGGTTTGGCATTTACATGGTTTTGCGCCACTGGGAACACCAGGCCACCAGCACGATGGCCTGATATCCCACTCAGTCACAATATCCTGATACCGAGCCAATGAGTCCTTGCCCTATCCTATTAATGCCAAGCGCCAAGCTAAGAAGCAACATGTATCAATTTGTGTAAGTCGTTAGTTTTACTCGACCGGGAATCGAACTCCCGATCTCCCACATGGGAGGCATGCGTTCTACCGATTCGGCCACTGCGCCCGGTACAAACCGAAGGTATAAGTAGAAATATCATTAAAGTCATACAGAATAATATAAAAGAGTGTGTGTTTGTGGGTGGGTGGGGGAGGGGGGTTAACAAAACAACTTCATATAAGAAAACAAAAATGAGAGTCATGGAACTGGATCGGGATAATAATTATATCAAGTTATGTTTATGTTATGAAACGAAGGGAGAGGGGTTGGGTGGGGTGATGTCGCGCGGGGTGGGGGTGAGTGAGGTGTGGTCTCGGTGAATTGCTACTGAATCCCCCCCCCACCCCCAACTCACCCACCAGGGGGCAGCCCTGGTCAGGGTGGATCAGGGCCCGTCACAGACAGACGCAGTTCACGCCATCACTGGGCACCGTCACGGGTGAGTGGTCAGTGTAAGCAGACAGCGGGGAGGGGAGGGGGGAGGTGAAGGTGAGGGTGAAGGTGAGGGTCCCTCCCTGCCCTTGCCATTTGACCACGGTCCCCCCGGGGACCCCCTGGAGGGGCGGCCGGGCCCTCACAGATCGGGGCATGCTCACCTGCACTCACCTGTACGCCATCCGCTCACAATGCACGCCGAGGCACACCTGAGCATGTTTCCAGGCCCCCCTAGTGGCGAGATTTATGACTACCCGCCCTGTCCTGCCCCCCTAACCCCTAACCCCATAGTCCTATGGTAACCCATCGTACTTCCACATCCACACCCCCACATCCTCCCCCCCTAACCCCAACCCCAACCCCCCAGTACTACACTCAATTCTGCCCTCTATCCCACTTCCACATCCACATCCACACACACACACATGCAGGCTGACCAGTCCGCAAATGTTGCTGACCACAAAAGGCGCGGGTCAAGTGTTAGGGCAGTCGCCATAATGGGCGCCGCCCACCTGTGTCCAGCGAGGCGTGACGGGGTGTGGGGGAGGGGGGGGGGGGGGGGGGGCATGGCACTGACTGGTCACCGGCCACTGACTGCCCACACCCGTGTGAGCCGCATTAGTTCCACAAGTAAGGCAGGGAGCGCGAGGTGCACAGCGTAGGTGTGTGGATGTGTGTGTGTGGGGGGGGGGGGGGGGGTGAAGGCCTTCAATCGGGAGCGAAGGTAAGAGAATAAGAGAGAATGAAAAAGAGAGGAGACTCAGGGAGGGGGTAGATGGAAAGGGGTACAGAGGGGGATAGGGAAGAAGTGGGAAGGAGGAGGAGGAGGGAGAGAGCGGGAGGTAGAGCACAGAGAGGGAGGGGGGAAGAGAGGAGAGAGCAGAGAGGAAGGAGGTAGGGAGAGGATGAAAGATGGGATAGAAGAGGAGTAGAGAGGCAGGAGAGAGGAGGAGAGGAGAGAGAAAACAGAGAGGGGAGAGAGGATGAAAGAAGGAATGGAAGAGGAGTAGAGAGGTGGGACAGAGCAGGAGAGGAGAGATGAGACAGAGAGAGGAGAGAGAGGATGAAAGAAGGAATGAAAGAGGAGTAGAGAGGTGGCAGAGAGGAGGAGAGGAGAGAGAAGACAGAGAGAGAGGGGGAGAGAGGATGAAAGATGGAATGAAAGAGGAGTAGAGAGGCAGGAGAGAGGAGGAGAGGAGAGAGAAGACAGAGAGAGGGGAGAGTGAATGAAAGAAGGAAGGGAAGAGGAGTATAGAGGTGGGAGAGCGCAGGAGAGGAGAGAGAAGACAGAGAGGGGGAAGAGAGGATGAAAGAAGGAATGGAAGAGGAGTAGAGAGGTGGGAGAGAGGAGGAGAGGAGAGAGAAGACAGAGAGAGGGGGAGAGTGGATGAAAGATGGAACGAAAGAGGCGTAGACAGGCAGGAGAGAGGAGGAGAGGAGAGAGAAGACAGAGAGAGGGGGAGAGAGGATGAAAGAATGAATGGAAGAGGAGTAGAGAGGTGGGAGAGATGAGGAGAGGAGAGAGGAGACAGAGAGAAGGGAGAGAGGATGAAAGAAGGAGTAGAGAGGCAGGAGAGAGGAGGAGAGGAGCGAGAAGACAGAGGGAGGGGGAGAGAGGATGAAAGAAGGAATGAAAGAGGAGTATAGAGGTGGGAGAGAGGAGAGGAGAGAGAATACAGAGAGAGGGGGAGAGAGGGTGAACTAAGAGCTGGCAGAGAGGAGGAGAGGAGCGAGAAGACAGAGAGCGGGAGAGAGAGGATCAAAGAAGGAATGGAAGAGGAGAAGAGAGGGGGGAGAGGGGAGGAGAAAAGAGAGAAGACAGAGAGAGAGACGGGATGAAAGAAGAGATAGAAGAGGAGTATAGAGAGTTGGGAGAAAGGAGGAGAGGAGAGAGAAGACAGCGAGAGGAGAGAGAGGGTGAAAGAAGGAATGGAAGAGGAGTAGAGAGGTGGGAGAGAGGAGAGGAGAGGATGGAAAAAGAGAGAAAGGGAATGACAGGAAGGAGGGACAGGAGAGTTGATGGATGGAGTGACAGAGAGGAGTAAGAATACGAGAGAAAGGGAATGGCATGGTGGTTGATGGATGGAGAGAGAGAGAGAGAGAGGAGGGAGAAGACGAGAGAAAGGGAATGACAGGATGGTTGACGGATGGAGGGAGGGAGAGAAAAGAAATGATAGAATGGTTGATGGATGGAGGGAGAGAGGAGGGAGAGAGGAGGGAGAGAGGAGGGAGAAAGATGGTGAAGGGGAAGGACATGGTCGTTGATGGAAGGAGAGAGAGAGACAGAGAGAAAGAGCGAGAGAGAGAGAGAGAGAGAGTGTGTGTGTGGGGAGAGGGAGGGAGAATGGAGAAGCAGAGAGAGAACAGGAAGGAAAAGACTAAAGGAAAGGGTAAATCCTTCCTCTGTGCCGACACACAGTGTCGGGTTTCTACTAACGGTCAACTTCAGAGGAAGGAAGGCCAAGAATCTCATTTGGCCGATTCCTTCATATCAAAGGAGAGTCAGTGGCCGGGCCTTACGGAGTCGATCAAAGGGGCGATAACCTCGTCATACAGCGCTAATGGAGCTGCCATTGGGGTCACACCCAGCACGGGGCTGGACACAATGGTGTTGCAGTGATCAGAGAAGGCACATCGGGCCGACTAGTATCTAACTGCACGCGCCACTGACTTTAATCAACTTAAAGTTGCACGGTTCGGTGAAAACATCAATTTAAAAAAAAACCTTTTTTACAACTTTTCTTTTTAGTAAAACACTTTTTCATCAATCTTTTTTTTATAAACGTTACTTTTTTTCTTGAATTTTTGAATTTTTTTATAAAACAGTTTATTCATCAGAACATACCTTTTTTGTTGTTTAGCGCCGAGGCACTGGTCTTTCGGCCGTTTATATTATACTTGTAAATCGGTTGTTCAGCGGGTGTTTTGGTAGGGCATATTATTAGTAGATTATCAGATTATGAAGGAGGTTAGTGTGTCAGTGGGTTCGATATAGTTACTAAGTTCAGTATTATGGGCTAAGCTGGTGGGTTGTTGCCAAATCTGTGCTGCTGTTAAAGCTGCATAGTCGGATGGTTATGAATTTCTGTATTTTTTCTGAGATAAATATATTAGATCAATCACTAGTATCTACTTTACATTAGTTCAAAGTTACTTTTATTTTAAATGGTAAACCTTTGAGATATTTGAGTGCAAACATGGAAAATTAGTTTTGGCAAGCTTGCCAAAACTCTGGCACCATAGACTTCTGCAGTAACAGGTTCTGTTAAATTGACTCAGTATTGCCTTCTGCGCAGAAACAAATGCTTAATAAGTCTTAAGTGCATCAGTATCTAAGTTAGATATGTCAAATCAAATTTAGATAATTGGTTTGGTTTGGAAAATTCTATATTTCATCGGACTATGCAGCTTTAACTAGTATGGGTACAGCATATACATGTGTTGGGTGTGGGTGGAAGAATGGAGCCCTTGTCACAGTGGGCTGGTTAGATTTGATCCAAAATATGATTTGTGTTCCCTTCGATCCTACACATCCTGAGTTGGATGTGTAGGATCAAATCTCGGGTATGTGTTTTTGGTTTAGAAAAGTTAGTTTGTTTATTGTTGTTTTACGTCCTAGTAACATCTAAGATCATATTAGGACGGGTACCGACTTGTGACAGTGCCCACTCATGGTGACTTTATAGTGCTGCCCCACTGGGACACCAGGCTGCCAGCACCATGACCTGATATCCCACTCAGTCACACTATCCTGACATTGAGCCAACCAGTCCTTGCCCTATCCTAATAATACCGAGCGCCAGGCTAGGAAGCGACATGTATCTAAATTTTAAGTCATTGGTTTGACTCGACCAGGATTCGAACCTGGTTTAGAACAAAAGCATCATATTTTTTGTCTGACTATGCAGCTTTAATATTGCGCCAAGCAGTCATTGTCCTCTTCTCTAGTTTGTTTGCTTGTTGTTGTTTTACGTCCTATCAACATCTCAGGTCATGTCAGGACGGCTCTTCTCGAATTGCCAAGCATTGGGCGATGTAGCGCCAAGCACCAGTGTTGTTGTCAGGCATTGGACAGGATTGACGGCCGAATCAGTAAGAGTGCCGAACATACTTTCAGTCTGGGAGGTCACAGTTTCAAACCCCGACCGAGTCAAACCAATGACTTTAAAAAAAAGGTAAGACTCATTGATACCTAGCCAGGCGCTCGACATTATATTAAGACAAGGTCAGTGTCAGGAAAATATGATTCAGTGGGAAATCGGGTCATTGTACTGGCAGCATGGTTTCTGAGTTGGTGGCGCTTTTTTTCTCTCTCGTAAGACAATCTTGTTGGCTCAACCAGTAAATCAACTGTAAATCAATTAAATCTTGTTTGAATTATGTTAAAATGATGTTCTGGATGTGTGCTTGATTTCCATCTGACATGAGTCAATTACTATTACAGCGTATTGCTCAATTTGTATCAAATCTAAATCAAAAGTGAAATAGCCTTTTTTTTCAACTCTGACATATCCACAACATGTAAAAACTTCATACGAGCACGGATTCCGCTATTATTTGGAATGTTTTCTGCTATTGATATTATTTGGAAAGTTTTCACTTTTGGATTCCATGCCACAATTTCAGATACCCAGTTTCAGAGAATATATATATATATATATATATATAAATATATATATATATATATATATTGTAAAACCCCTCTAACCGATCACCTCCACAGATCGACGACTCCCCTATATTGATCGCTTTATTTGGGTTCCAAACGATTGCCCATACAATACCATTGTAACAATAACAAAAACTCCCTGAACCGACATCCTCCCTAAATGGACCATTTAAAAATTGATCCCATGGTCAGTCGATTTAGAAAGATTGCACTGTATAATACATTTTATGCTGTATAGATTTGACTGTATATACAGCTTTATATATATATTATATATATATATATATATATATATATATATATATATATATATATATATGGCTTTAGATATGCCATTCTTGCCATGACCGACTGCACATGCGCGGCCAGCAGCCCTGCACCCTGCACCCTGCACGCCCAGGTGTGTCAAGTGGTCGCTGCGGGAGGTGCACTCGGCCACTGACCACGCTGACCCTGGAGGACAGGTCACGGGGTCAAGGTCACGTGAAGATGACCAGTGACATTAGGCGCGCCCTCACGCGGACCCCGGGGGCAGAGGCCACTTCGGCGGGACCCCCGAATCGGGCCCGAATAAATCGGCGTAATCGACGCGCCTATTCACACCCCTGACAGAGAGCGAGGGGGCAATGATGACTGCAGATCGGGCTGGGAAAAGGGAGAGCACCCCTTCACCCCCTCCCTTCTGTCCCCCCCCTCCCCCCCTTTCCCTTGCTTCCTCCACCCTCCCTCCTCCCCTCCCTCCTGCGTCGTTCCCTCCTCCCTCCCTGACCCGCCCTCCTCCTCCCCTTCCCTCCTCCCTCCATCACCATTCCCTCATCCCCCTCCATCCTCCCTCCCTCGTCCTTCCCACCTTCCTCCTCACCCCTCCCTACTCCTCTTCGTACCCCTTCCCTCCTCCACCTCCCGACCCCACTTCCCTCTCCTACTCACCTCTCTCTACACCCTCCCTCAAGCCTCCCTCATGCTCTGCTCTACTTCCCTCCATCCTCCCCCTCCCTCCTCCTCCCTTTCTCCTTCCCTCCTCTACCCCTACTTCCTCCCCCCCCCCCCCCTTGCCCCTCCACCTTCCCCTCCTCCACCTCCCGCCCTCACTTCCCTCTCATACTCACCTCTCTGTACACCCTCCCTCAAGCCTCCCTCCTGCTCTGCTCTACTTCACTCCATCCTCCCCCCTCCTCCCTTTCCCTCCCTCAACCCTCCCTCAACACTCCCTCAACACTCCCTCCTGTTCTGCCCTACTTCCCTCCATCCTCCCCCCTCCTCCCTTTCCCTCCTTCACCCCTACTTCCTCCCCCCCCTGCCCCCTGCCCCCCCCCCCCCCCCCCCCCCTCCTGACCCCTCCCGCCCTCACCCCCCGCTCCTCACTCACCTCTCTCCTCCTCCGCTCCCTCCCTTCTCTCCCACTCCTCACACCCTTCATTCTACCCTCCTTCCACTCCTCCTTCTTTGCTCGTGCCTCCCCCCCCCCCCCCTCCTCACCCCCCGCCCCATCTCTCTCACCTCCCCGCACATAAGATAGGACAATGACTGGTTAGCACAGTATCAGGATAATGTGACTGAGTGGAATATTGGGTCATGGTGCGCGGCAGTCTGATTTCTCACTGGTGCAGCACTATAAAGTCACAGTGAGTGTGCAATACCACAAGTCGGTACCCGTCCTGATATGACCTTAGATGTTGGCAGGACGTAAGGTTCCAAAAACCAACACCCAACCAGCCTAATTAGTAGATGGCTGGACACAAACTTTGGTGTCTCGGAAGTGGCCGATTAGGGATAAGTTCAGAGTGAACTTTCACTACACCAAACTCTCTCGCCTCCACAGGGTCATTCTGAGGTCATCCATAGTGTTCCATACTTTCATGATGTTTTTATTATTGGGGTTTTAAATCCTAGCAACATCTAATATTAAATTATAATAGGTTGGGTACGGACTTGTGACAGTGCATGCTTGTGGCAACTTTATAGTGCTGTCCCACTGGCAGACCAGACCAGTGGCACCATGACCTGGTTTCTCACTTAGTCACATTATCCTGATACTAAGCAAACCAGCCCTTGTCCTATCCTATTGATGCCAAGCGCTACGCTAGGTAGCAACAAACGTACATTTTGTAAGTCATTGGTTTGACCCGTCTAGGATTTCAAACTCCCACCTTTCCACACGAGAAGTTTGCGCTCTGACCAATTCGGCCACCATCTCTGGGCAGGATATAGGGTGGTGTGGGGGTGTGGGGTACATAGCTATAGGATGGGGGCGGGAGGGGGGGGGGGGGCTCATAGCTATAGGATGGGGGCGGGGGGGGGGCTTATAGCTATAGGAGCTGGTGTTAGCCATTTGCATCTTTGATGGTTTAATCAAATGTTGATATTAATATTAATTGAAACCGTGGGCATATATTTAAAGAGGTCTTCCTCTATATACATATATATGAAGAGTTTTTTTTCAAAGCATGAGGTAGGAGATTGGCATTCGCATTGCAAGCTCATTTTTTGGATTGGCACTTATCGCGTTATCTTCATATGTAATATTTTGTTTAGGCTGGGCTGGGCCGGGTGTCGGGAGAGTCGAGATGTATGGAAAAGTAGTCCTCTTTGGGGAAGGTGAGGGAAAGGGGAGGAAGGGGAGTAAGGGGTGGGGGGGAAGGGAGGAAAGGAGGAAGGGAGGAAGAGAGGATGGGGAGGATAGGGAGGAAGGGGAGGAAGGGGAGGAAGGGGAGGAAGGGGAGGAAGGGGGACGGCGGGATGGAGGAAGGGAGGATGGGATAGAGGGATGGAGGGAGGGTGGAAGGGGAAGGGGAGGGAGAGGGGAGGGATCGAGGGGAGGGTTAGAGGAAGGAATGGGAGGAAGGGAGGGGGAGAGACGGTTTGAGGGAGAGGTGGGGAGAGGAGGGAGAGGAGGGGAAGGAGGGGAGGGATGGGGATGGAGGGGAGGGATGGGAGGAAAGGGAGGGATTGTAGATGGTGGGATGTGAGGGGGGGGGGGAGGGAGGGGATGGAGGACAGGGAGGTGAAGGAGGGAGGAAAGGGAGTGGGTGGATGATAGTGGCATGCCGCGCCCAACAGGCAGTTGACTAACACAATAATGATAAGTATATATCAATCGTGCCAAACCCTGCCGACAGAGGGCAAGGGCGGCCATTCTATATGGGCGAGTATAGCACACCATTGCCACAGATTGCATCTGGGCCCGTGTCCAAATACAGCCAACTACACAAGATGGCCGTACGCCGTGCCCCACCCGAGACAGGCTAAACACAGAGGGCGGCTGTGATCTCTGTGTAAAGGTGAAGGCGTTTAAACATCATTGTGGAGGCCTGGAATGTTATAGATGTCAGAGGAGCCCCACCGATCTGCAATCCTTCCACACAGCCCTTCAATCCTCACCACTACTCAGTCACACATACGCACACATATACAGTATAATCTCTCTAAATCGACCGACAATGGGACCGACTGTAAGTGTAAGTGGTCCATTTAGGGAGGTGGTCGGATTAGGGAGTAAGAATATTCTTACGATGGTATTGGTTGGACCCAAATAAAGCGATCGATATAGGAGAGTTATCGGTCTGTGGAGGTGGTCGGTTAGAGAGGTTTTACTGTATATACCCATACACACACTATCTACTACTCTACACTCAGGGTCGGTACATACATAATACAACACCCTAAAGCCCCACCTCAGCACCCGAACCCCCCACCCATTCTGTCCCCGCCCCTCCCTTCCATACCCCCAACATCCATTCCCTCCTTCGCCATCTCAGCATCTCCACACATACCCAACCATCTCAACCCCTCCTCACCACATCATCTCACCCCACACCCCACCATCCACAGGCCACACCACACCATCCCCACCCACAACCCCACCATCCACAGGCCACACCACACCACCCCCAACCACACCCCACCATCCTCAGGCCACCCCACACCATCCCTACCCATACCCCACCATCCACAGGCCACACACCACACCGTTCCCACCCATACCCCACCATTCACAGGCCACACACCACACCATCCACAGGCCACACCACACCATCCCCACCCATACCCCACCATCCACAGGCCCACCCAGCACAATCCCCCATCCCCACCACCACAGGCCACACACACCATCCCACCATACCCCACCATCCCAGGCCCACACCACACCATCCACAGGCCACACAACCATCCCACCATACCCCACCATCCACAGGCCACACACCACACCATCACGGCCACCACACACCATCCCCACCCATACCCCACCATCCACAGGTCACAGCACACCATCCCCACCCATACCCCACCATCCACAGGCCACACAACCATCCCCGCCCATACCCCACACTCCACAGGTCACACATCACATCATCCCCATCCATACCCCACCATCCACAGGCCACACACCACACCATCCCCCATACCCCACCATCCACAGGCCACACACCACACCATCGCCACCCATACCCCACCATCCCCAGGCCACACACCACACCATCCCCACCCACACCCCACCATCCACAGGACACACCACACCATGCCCACCCACACCACACCACAACATCCGCGCCCACACCACACCATCCACACCCACACCCCACCATACCCCCTACACCCACCATCTACCCCTTCCTCTCCATCATCTACACCCCACACTCCACCATCTCCTCCTACACTTCACCATCCCCACGCAGACCCAACCAGCCACACCCATACCCAACCAATCATACCCACACCTCATCATCCCCTCCACCTCACCTTCTCCCCTTGCCCACCATCTCCACCCACACCCCACCATCTCCACCCACACCCCACCATGTCCACCCATAACCCACCAGCTCCACCTCCCCCCCAACATCTCCACCCACACCCCACCATGTCCACCCACACCCACCAGCTCCACCCCCTCTCCACCATCTCCACCCCCTCCCCACAATCTCTACCACTCACACCATGTCCACCCACACCCTACCATATCCCCCCCGTCCCCACCATCTCCACCCACACCCACCATTTCCAATCCCTCCCCACCATCTCACCTCACACCCCCCACCAACTCCCACCCCCTCCCTATCATCTCCACCAACACCCACCATCTCCAATCCCCCCCACCATCTCCACCCCCACTCCGGCACCCAACTCCACCTCCTCTCACAATGTCCACCCATTCACACCATCTCAACCCACCACCACCATCCCCAAACTCCTCCCCACCATCACACCCACACCCCCACCATCTCCTCCCAGGACACCACCTCACCCCCTCCCCACAATCACACAATCTCCACCACACCCCACCATCCTCCACCCTCCCACAATCTCCAACCCTCCACACCATCTCCACCCTCCCAACCAATCTCACCCCCTCCCCCACCTCTCCACCCACACCCACCATCTCACCCCCTCCCCACAAATGTCTCCACCCCACACCAACCATACCACCACACCCACCATCTCTCCACCCCCTCCCCACTCAATCTCACCACACCTCACATATTCCACCCCCTCCCCCTCAATCTCACCCCCTTCCCACCAATCTCCACCCCCTCCCACAATCTCCACCCACACCCCACCATCTCACCAACCTTCCCTCCCTACAATCTCCACCCACACCCACCATGTCCAGCCCATAACCCCCATCTCCACCTCCCCCTAACATCTTCCACCCACTCCCCACCCCACCCCCTCCCCACCATCTCCACCCACACCCACCATCTCCACCCACACCCACCATCTCCACCCGCACTCACCTATCTCACCGCCTCCCCACACTCTCCACCGCCACACCACCCTCCCCACTCCCCACACTTCCACATGATTGCGACCTGCGACCCACGATCAACGATTAACGATGCACTGAGATCGGGGAAGGCCGTCGGATCGTGCCGGACGATAACGGGGTCAGGGGCACGGCGGGCCCAGGGCGACAGTCAGGGCTAGTCAGGGCTAGTCAGGGCTAGTCAGGGGAGGCTAGGGTCAGCAGGGTCCTATCTACATGGTGGACTTCCCTGTGTTCCACAAAGGACTCACGCTGCGACAAACCAACAATCCGCCATCTTTGAGACGGACCACTGTCTGCTGGTAAACTCTCGGTTACCGGTCGCAAACGGTACTAGGAACGGCACCAATAAATCAGTCCGAAATTGGACAAACGTGTAGACTGTTGTGCTAACAGAACGAAAATGGTTGAGTCTGGGCGCCGAAGGGTTGGAGAGGGAGGAAGGGAAAATATAGGATTTGCAGTCTTAAGAGAACAAAGCAGCTGTGAAAAAGGAAAAGGGCCCATCCAAGCAAAGAAGTATGTTGATCAGGGGGAGAGGTAAGCCCGTGAGAAAAAAAAGAAAGGGTAGGCTTGAAGGAAAGAGAACTGAGGAGACTTGAGTCAAAAAGTCATGCCTCCAGTGTTCTGTCGTGACCAGTCGGCGAGCCGAAAGCACATATGGAATAGTGGCGGTAAGAAGTGAAAGGCTGGCCGGCCTCCCCCTGCAGTATTTTCTTTTATAGATAAATCCAGGATAGAACTGAGGCGCCACCTGGAGGGAAGGAGGGGAGTAGGGAGCTGTTTGGATGGAGACCTCCAGCCCTCCAGGCCATATTCACTAACCTCCAGCAAAGACCCTATAATACTAAGACGGCTCACTCCATATCTCTCCAATGGTAATGTAAATTTTGCAGTGCCACCTTGTGGTGGGTTTGATCAGCCTGGCTGCTGGTTGGTGTTTCACATGTAAACACATACAGTTATATTATACATGAGATAGGTAAGTATGAATACACATCAATATGAAATTGCTATGAACAAATACACATCATCATCATCATCACACATCTTTCACATTCATATATACATTTATACATATAATATAGCAACTGTTTAACCAAGAGAACAGCCAGCGCACCAAGTGGTTGGTTTGATCATTTTGATTACACAGTACAGGCTGAGTGAGCTGTCTTAGTATTATAGGGTCTTTGCCTCCAGTAATCAAAATAGTTTTTGTTTACAAAATAGAATGGTTCCATAAGGTTAGAGGTAGCAAGTAGCAACTACTGACGACATTAATATTAATAATAATACTATACGCATAAATATGTATACATCACATAAAGCTAAGATTCCATATACGGCAAGCCATTTGCATTTGCATTTGCATTCTCATTTGCATTTGCATTCGCATTCACATTTGCACCGATCGGTCCATTGAATGATCCACTTTGCCACATTCGCATTGGCATTCGCATCCGGACATATGTAAGGACCGCCGTGTGTTTATTCTTTTCCATTTTTTGCCACATTCGCATACTGCATATATATGGAATCTTACCCTAAGTCATTATGTGAATATTACTATATAATAAGCCAGGCATCTTATGTGTCGTATAAATCATGTGAAGCAAATATTATTGGGCATGTGATGACAGTGTCCCCCTCACACCCCCCCCCCTTCCCCACCGCCTATTTACATGGATTGGACGCGGCGACCGAATCGGCAAGAATGCTGGCTCCCTGTGTGGTAGATCGGAGGTTCGAATCCTGACCGAGTTATACCAATAACTTACCAATTTGATATTTTTCACTTCCTAGCCTGGAACACAGTATTACCTTTGATTGATTGATTGATTGATTTGGTGGTTGATTTACGCCATGTCGGCAGCAAAGGCAATATTCACGGCGAGAAGTGTTTAACTTGTATTCCGTCTGATTAACTTGTATTCACCTACATATATGTATGTACATATCTTGGTTGGTTGTTGGGGTTTTACGTATTATCAACATGTATAGTCATATCAGGACGGATGTACATATATGTATGCATGCATGTGTACGCACATATGTATATATATACTGTACAGACATGCATACATACATTCAACATATATATATATATATATGTAAATAGACATACATACATGTATACCTACGGGAGCGGGACATAGCTCATGCGGTAGAGTGTCCACCTATAAAGGTGTGGGTCATCCGATCCATCCTGCTCAGTGGACCTATTTGCAATGTTGGCTATTTTCCATTCCAACCAGTGGTCCACAAGTGATTCATCAAAGGCTGTGGTACGTGCCCTTTGCTGATTATCGGAAAGAGTAGCCTATGTGGCGGCAGCAAGTTTCCTCCAAAGAAATATGTCAGAATGACCATATGTTTGACATCCAATAGCCGATGATATGAAAATAAATGTGCTTGAGAGGCGTCATTAACTAAAAGAAGCTTAACTTATTTTAACATGATTGTATATACACACATATATACATACATGCACTCATGCACACATGCATACATACATACATACATACATACATACATACATACATACATACATACATACATACATGCATAGGCCTACATACTTACATACATATATACACACATTCAGATGTTTATATGTATTCACATATGTTTGTGTATATCCATATATCTGTGTGCCTGTTTTGGGGATGGGGATGGAGGCTGGCAGTGAAACTGAAAGGCTTGTTAACGTGTCAACACGCCGTGTGAGTCCTCCAGACTGGGAGGGGGTTGATAGGGTCGTGGACGAGGACCATAAATCACACACGCGCCCAGCGCCTGGCGCATGCCACTGTCAGCCGCAGCCCCCCCCCCCCCTCCTCCCATCCTCCCTCCTCATCCCTCTCCCGCCCTGCTGTCACATCCCCATGTAGCTGTCACACCCCGTGTAACTGTCACACCCCCTTGTACTAAGTTGTAGCTGTCACATATCCATCCGTCTCCCACACATATCCATGTAGGTGATATATCCTCATGTAGCTGTCACATCCCTATGGTAGCTGTCACATCCCCGTGTAGCTGCCACATCGCCATATACCTGTCACCTCCCCAAGTAGCTGTCACACCCCCATGTATCTGTCACATCCCCAAGTAGCGGTCACACCCCCATGTAGCTGTCACATCCCCATGTAACTGTCACATCCCATTGTTCTAAGTTGTATCTGTCACATCTCCCTGTAGCTCTTAAATCCCCATTTAGATGTCACATACCCATGTAACTGTCACATCCCCGTGTAGCTGCCACATCCCATTGTACTAAGTTATAACTATCACTGTTCCATGTATCTGGCATATCCCCATGTAGCTGTCACATCCCCATGTAGCTGTCACATCCCCATGTAGCTGTCACGTCGCCAGGTAGCTGTAACACCCCCATGTAGCTGTCACATCCCCATATAGCTGTCACATCCCCATGTAGCTGTCACATCCCCATGTAGCTGTCACATCCCCATGTAGCTGTACCGGGCTGTACCAGGCAGTACTATGCAGCAATATGCAGTACTGTGAAGTACTATGCAGTACTGTGAAGTACTATGCAGTATTATGCAGTACTATTATTAAGTAGATAAAATACTATAACATATTGTAAAGTACTATAGGGTACAATAATATATTGTAAAGTACTATAATGTACTCTAAAGTAATATACAATACTAGGAAATACTGTAAAGTACTAAAATGTCCTATAAAGTACTGTAAAGTACTATAAGGTATTATAAAGAACAGTACTATAACCAGGATTGACGTGTCTAGTAATATCATACTGCTGCCTGCAGTGTGTTTAAGTGCCTTTAAATCTACACCACCTCGCCATCATTGGATGTTTCATGTTGTATAGCGAGTTATGCCTATATTATTTAGGCTGGAGTGTCATGTAGGTAGATGCCTATGGCTGTGAGCTGAGTTTCACGGTGCCATCTGCGTTGTCTCACCTGCCACCCCCTGAGCAACCTGGTTCACCTCCTTCTGCCTGCAATCAGGCGAGTGCGACTCTGGGGGCTGGTTGTGTGCCATGGCATGCCTGCTAACGGTTGTCTAGTCAGTCGGCATTTTGATTTGATGTTACCACTTCTATGTTGCATTTGCATGATTAAACGGTAGGGCCTTTAGAGTTACCAGCCAGAGAATATCTCGCTAACCCTGTAAATCGCAAACACCCACTTGTGATTTCTTAGGAAATCGCAAACCCCCATGCCATATATGTTCATGAGGGGGTTTGTGATTTCCTAGGAAATCATATATCCCCCCTGGAAATCGCAAACCCCCCATGTTTGGCAGTCTTTATCCTAATGAAAAGATCTTTGCGATAGTCCAGTTCGTAATTCAGACCACACATGCGCAGAAAACGGCCTTTATTCACAGATGTCGCCTAAAGTCCAAGTAAACAATAGGCGGGTTCCACCACGCATGTTTTCCACTAGGTGGCGACCTCTGTTGAATGCATGCAACAAGTATCTCAATGAACCACCATTTACTAGCGTGTTACTGTTAGTTGAATATTACAAAATGCTACAAAGCATGGGGGGTTTGCAATTTCCAGGAGGGGCATTTGTGATTTCCTAGAAAATCGCAAACCCCGGGGTGTGCAATTTCCACGGGTTTGCAATTTCCTGCTACACCGGTCTCTTGTTGCCGGTATGTAAGTACATATATAATATGCTGAAAAGAAGGCATGCAGTAATGAAGTGTGCTTGGTACAGTACCTGATTTTCTACCCTCGCCAATCGGGCTGCTATGGTAATCTTTTGTTTGTCTCTATCGGTACCCACAAACCACGATCCTGGTTTTCCTAACGTTTGGTCTAGCCTGCAGAACAAAGAAAAAGTCAACGGCTTAAAGTTGCACAGCCGATGAAAACATCAAATTTTTTAAACCAAAATAATTATCTAGATTTGATTGTACATATCTAACTTAAGATGCTGGTGCACTTATTAAGCATTTGTTGTCAGATAGCAGGGAATACAGAGGCAATTTCATCGAACCTGTTACTGCAGAAGCCTATGGTATCAGAGTTTTGGCATGCCTTCCAAAATTAATTTAGCATGTTTGCACATCAAATATCTCAAAAGTTACCGATTTAAAATAAAAGCTATTTCAAACTAAAGTAAGATAGATTATAACTTATAACGATCAACTTAATAGTAATATATTTATCCCCGCCAAAATGACAGAAACTCAAAACCATCGGACTATGCTACTTTAATGAATATATATATACATATTACGCTGATGAAAATGAAAGATTGTTTCAGTGGTTAGGTACACAACCTCAGATATAGTTGTGATATTGAAGTGTTCTGGTTTGTATGGTGGGGTTTTACATCCTAGCAACAGCTATGGTCATATGAGGAAGAGCACTGACTTGTGACAGTCCATACACATGGCGTCTTTATAGTGCTGCCCCATTGGGCGATCAGGACTCCGGCACCATGAACCGATATCCCAGTCCTTGCCATAGTTATGCCGAACTCCAGGCTAAGTATCAATTTTGTTAGTCATTGGTTTGATTCGGCCAGAATTCGAACTCCAGACCTTCCACACGCGAAGCCTGTGCTCTATCGATTGGGCCACCAAATCCAGTTGTGATATAGAACGTGAAGGTATGGTATAATTTAGTAAATTTGATACAATAGCGGCATTGTAAGACCATAGCTTACATAGCTTTGTTATAACCAGGGATGACCGAACGAGTTGAGCGCCCG
The DNA here is from genome assembly GCA_030323885.1 of Branchipolynoe longqiensis. NCBI lineage: Eukaryota > Metazoa > Annelida > Polychaeta > Phyllodocida > Polynoidae > Branchipolynoe > Branchipolynoe longqiensis. The sequence continues at coordinate 23,938,233 of CM059189.1, forward strand.
CCTCCAGTTTTGGTAAGTCGTTGGACTCGAACCCATGGGTTCAAACCCTGGTCAAGTCAAACCAAATGACTTAAAAGTGTATACGTGTTATTATCTAGCCTGGCACTTGGCAGTACTCGGGATATAGCAAGGAGCAGTGGAATGCCTGTGAATGAAATTTTGACTGCATAATCAAAGAATGCACAAAAAAGGAAAAAGAAGGAGTTTTGAATGAGGGGATTTTATTACATTCTAGAGAAAAATAGTAGGAGCTGGGAATGGTGGGGTTTATTCTAAACTACCTGTATAATAGCGGACATGGTTTGCTCAGTTGTACTGTAGCAAAGAAGCGGGAACTTGGAATGGACAGGTTTATTCTAAACTACCTGTATAATAGCGGACATGGTTTGCTAAGTTGTACTGTAGCAAACGAAAGAAGCGGGAACTTGGAATGGACGGGTTTATTATAAATTACCTGTAGAATGGCGGACATGGTTTGCTAAGGTGCGCTATACGAAAGAAGCGGGAACTTGGAATGGACGGGTTTATTATAAATTACCTGTAGAATGGCGGACATGGTTTGTTTAGCTGCACGATACCAAAGAAGCGGGAACTTGGAATGGACGGGTTTATTATAAATTACCTGTAGAATGGCGGACATGGTTTGCTAAGGTGCGCTATACGAAAGAAGCGGGAACTTGGAATGGACGGGTTTATTATAAATTACCTGTAGAATGGCGGACATGGTTTGCTTAGCTGCGAATACCAAAGAAGAGGGAACTTGGAATGGACGGGTTTATTATAAATTACCTGTAGAATGGCAGACATGGTTTGCTTAGCTGCGCTATACCAAAGAAGCGGGAACTTGGAATGGACGGGTTTATTATAAATTACCTGTAGAATGGCGGACATGGTTTGCTCAGCTGCGCTATACCAAAGAAGCGGGAACTTGGAATGGACGGGTTTATTATAAATTACCTGTAGAATGGCGGACATGGTTTGTTTAGCTGCGCGATACCAAAGAAGCGGGAACTTGGAATGGACGGGTTTATTATAAATTACCTGTAGAATGGCGGACATGGTTTGTTTAGCTGCGCGATACCAAAGAAGCGGGAACTTGGAATGGACGGGTTTATTATAAATTACCTGTAGAATGGCGGACATGGTTTGTTTAGCTCCGCAATACCAAAGAAGAGGGAACTTGGAATGGACAGGTTTATTATAAATTACCTGTAGAATGGCGGACATGGTTTGCTAAGGTGCGCTATACGAAAGAAGCGGGAACTTGGAATGGACGGGTTTATTTTTAATTACCTGTAGAATGGCGGACATGGTTTGTTTAGCTCCGCAATACCAAAGAAGAGGGAACTTGGAATGGACAGGTTTATTATAAATTACCTGTAGAATGGCGGACATGGTTTTCTCAGCTGTGCTATACCAAAGAAGTGGGAACTTGGAATGGACGGGTTTATTATAAATTACCTGTAGAATGGCGGACATGGTTTGTTTAGCTGCGGAATACCAAAGAAGCGGGAACTTGGAATGGACAGGTTTATTATAAATTACCTGTAGAATGGCGGACATGGTTTGTTTAGTTGCACGATACCAAAAAAGCGGGAACTTGGAATGGACACGTTTATTATAAATTATCTGTAGAATGGTGGACATTGTTTGTTTAGCTGCGCGATACCAAAGAAGCGGGAACTTGGAATGGATGGGGTTATTATAAATTACCTGTAGAATGGCGGACATGGTTTGCTCAGCTGCACTGTACCAAAGAAGCGGGAACTTGGAATGGACGGGTTTATTATAAATTACTAGTAGAATCGCGGACATTGTTTTGCTCAGCTGCGAATACCAAAGAAGCGGGAACTTGGAATGGACAGGTTTATTATAAATTACCTGTAGAATGGCGGACATGGTTTGCTCAGCTGTCCTATACCAAAGAAGCCGGAACTTGGAATGGACGGGTTTATTATAAATTACCTGTAGAATGGCGGACATGGTTTGCTCAGCTGCGAATACCAAAGAAGCGGGAACTTGGAATGGACAGGTTTATTATAAATTACCTGTAGAATGGCGGACATGGTTTGCTCAGCTGTGCTATACCAAAGAAGCGGGAACTTGGAATGGACGGGTTTATTATAAATTACCAGTAGAATGATGGACATTGTTTGTTTAGCTGCGTGATACCAAAGAAGTGGGAAATTGGAATGGACGGCTTTATTATAAACTACCTGTAGAATGATAGACTAGCCTTGCTCACCTTCGCTGTAACTCTTTAATTCGCACCATCATGTTAAGGTGCCCTTGCGAATACTGCTCGATAACATCACGTACGTCATAAGGTTTACGAGCTTGCTGCAATACAAAATATGGAAGGTCAGGGTGAAGTGGTCTATGTGAATACTGAATGGGGCTCAGCACAGATAATATCTAACCCAAGGCTGAGTATTAAGCCTAACAATATTAACTTCAGGATAAAGCTGTCAGTCCTTCACCACTTTCTAACAGACCACACAGAACACAACTGCACAGTTTGGTCTAACAACGTAAGGTTGCATAGTCCGATGAAAGCATAACATAACGATGAAACCAAGACAATTATCTCGATTTTATCCTGCATATTTAATTTAGATATTGGTGCACTTATTAGTCATCTGTTGCTGCAATGTAGGGAGTAATAGTCTAACATAGTTACCTTCCTGTATTTGTTTCTTTTTTCTCTCATTTTGTTCTTTACCTGTCATCCATGTACCAATGCTCTGCCTATTTCACTGTAATTGTCTATAGACTTATTTTGTTGTAGATTTGTTTATTGTGTATTGGCAATTATCATTAGGGCTGGAAGACCAGCGATTAGCACTGACAACATGTTATTCAGAGGAATAAAAACACTTGAACAAAAAACAAAATTTATTTAATAGAACCTGTTACCACAGAAGCCCATAGCGTCAGATTTGTTATGTGTTTGCCAACATTAAGTTTACATGTTTGCCCTTCAAATATCTCCAAAGTTTGCCATTAGTTACTTCAAACTGAAGTAAAGTAGCCTATAAAGATCAACTTAATAATATATTTCTCCAAAAGAAATAATAGAAACCGAAAACCATCGCACTCTGCAACTTTAACAACAAGGCATAAACTTCTACTTACAGCTCTGGTTATATATGGGAAGGGTTCTTTATATTACTATTTATTAGTTATATATATACACAGGAAGAGTTCTTGAAATAAAGAAATATATATATATATATATATATATATATATATTGGAATTGCTCTATATTATATGTAGCCACCAATTCACCTGTGGTAATAATAATAATATCATACCTTATAAAGTATAAGTCATATGTTAATATAATACTTGTTATTTATGTATCTATAAGTAAATGGGGATAGAAAAGAAAGACCCCCCCCCCAAACATTCTATAGATATTAAATACACAAACGTCATGTCCACATATATAAATTATCTATATTATAAGAGTTCTTTAATACAAACACATATATAGTGAAAGGGTTCTTTCAAAATTGTCAGATATATATTCCGAACAACAGAACAGTTTGATGTAAACGTCAGGTAAAGGGTACTCAAGGGTAAAAAGAACAAGAAAAGAAATACAATTAAAGAAATTACTCCCCAAACCCTCAATGAACCACACAACACTTAAAGCTGCATATTCCGATGAAAACATCAAATTTTCAAAACCATATCTCGATTTGATTTTACGTATCTAACTTAGATACTGATGCACTTATTAAACATTTATTTCTGCATAGAAGGCAATACTAAGTCAATTTAACAGAACCTGTTACTGCAGAAGGCTATGGTGTCAGAGTTTTGGCAAGCTTGCCAAAACTAATTTCACATCTTTGCATTCAAAATATCTCAAAAGTTTACCATTTAAAATAAAAGTAACTTTGAACTAATGTAAAGTAGATACTAGTGATCGATCTAATATATTTATCTCAGAAAAAATAGAGAAATTCAAAACCATCGGACTACGCAACTTTAAAGCTGCACAGTCTGATGAAAACATCAAATTTTCAAAATCAAAACAATTACCTAGATTAGATTCTACATATCCGTAGATACTGGTGCACTTATTAAACATTTGTTGACGCATAGAATGGTGTAATGCAGCAATTTAATAGAACCTGTTATTACTGAAGCCTATGGTGTCAGAGTTTTGGCATGCTTGCCAACATTAATTTGGCATCTTTTTGCATAAAATATCTCCAATGTTTGCCATTTAAATTGAAAGTTACTTCAAACTAAAGTAAAGTAGACTAAACTATAATGATGAATCTTATAATTATTTACCTCAGAAAAAGGCAACAACTTTAAACTTTCGGACTATTCAACTTTTACATAATAATGGCACAGACCCAGACGGGATGGCCGAATGTCCGTCTCCCATCTTGGTAGATCGTGGGTTCGAATCCTGGTTGAGTCAAACCAATGACTTAAAAATTGATACTTGTCGCTTCCTAGCCAGACCTTCGACATAACTAGGATAGGGCAAGGAGCAGTGGAATGATGAAGACCAGTCGTCTGAGACTGAAATTTCCCCTGCTTAAGCAACTAATTTACCACACACACACAAAAATAAGAAAAAAAGTAGTCTGAAAGTGGCCTGTTTGTAGCCGATGTTGCCTCACCTGGAACTTACGTCTGGCCACAAAGTAGCGTATTCTTCTAATAACACGGATGGCGGTCTTGTGGGCCTCTGTCAGTCTGAAAGTGTTGCATAGAGGAATCGATAACAATGCTTGTGTACGACGTGTACAACAGCTGGGAATAGATTGTACACATTATATCCCTCCATCTCTCCAAAATGAAACAATAATAAACAATACAACAATAAATGAACAGAAAAGAATTAATAAACTTAACACTGAAAATTGTGTTTAGGAAAAGCTGGAATTTAACCCTAATTTCCTTATTATTATTTTTTTATAATATTTTTTATCATTATTCTAATTAGTATTATTACTAAAATTATTTTCATTGTTGTCATGTATGTATTTATTTATTTATTTATTCATCACACTCCATTTAATGCATGCTAGCATGCATGCTATCATAGACAAGTGTTGCGCATGCGCCATTAAATATTCCAAGTCAAACCCAGGTCGAGTAGACAGTATTCATACAAAGCCCGTGATGAGTGACACTAATCTATTTACACGTGGCAAGAGTTTAAATTTAATAACAATTATGTTGTTGTATTTTAGTGAAGACTGAATGTTTATTGCCTCAGTTATTGCTTTTATTGTTTAAAATTCATTGGATCTAAATCCAATTACAGCTGTAGAAATGTGCTGATATGTATTCACAATGACTGCACTCCCACCCAACACACACACGCACATATATATATAGTAAATAAGGCACAGTTGCAGAAGCCTGGTGAGCACAACCTGATGCCACATACCATTGGACAATTAAACTCCCTATATGTAAATAATAATTAATTATGCATATATAAAATATATATTTTTCAGCTATATATTAGGATTATACATTTATATAAGCAAACCAAATATTATCTCTGCTCATGCTGTGGACTAGTCATTTGACCTGCCTGTGTGCAACTACAGCATCAGCCGTGGGAGTTTCCTGCAATTCACGGTGGAGAAAACATTCACGTTCATAATTTTTACTTTTGCATGTACCGGTACAGCCTCTAATGCTCAGCCATAAGTCATTAAAGATTCCAACCGTTCCCCATTTGTCTGTCTTTTGCTACATAGCCTTTTTTAACATTTTTATAAAGTGTATATATATATAGATGAACCTCGATCCAACAGACTAATAGGGGGGAGCAGTTGTCCGTTAAAGCCGTTTGTCCGTTGCAGCGAGGAAATCTGAAGCACTGGTGGTGTCTACTGAAGTATTGCTGGTGGAAGGCTGGGGTTCAGAAGAAGACTGGGGTTCAGGAGGATGGGGTTCAGAATGCTGGGGTTCAGGATCCTTGCGCTTAAAAAATGTGTCAAGTTTCAACTGCTTGCCTCGCTGATACTGTTCCCGAATAACTAGTTCTTTCTTTTTTTTGGTGTCCGTTGGATCCGGAATCCGTTGCATCGGTGTCCGTTGGATCGAGGTTCATCTGTATATATATATATATATATATATATATATATTTATATATATATATATATATATATATATATATATATATATAGCAAGCGGGACAGGTTGCTGAAGCATATCTGATCAGTCTGCTGAGCAGTGCAGCAGTGCTAGCAGTGGCACCCCCTGGTGTTGGACAGCCGAACTAACTACTCTACAGCTAAGAGCCCGTGGACCACTACCCCCTCATATATAGGGCGTAATCGATCAATCAACTGGGGTAGCCTGAGTCACTTTTTGGCGCATGCGCACATCCTACAGACTCGGGTTGAAGAAACGAACACGCTTCTCCATGCTCGGGGTGGAAAAAATGGTGGCTTAATCCAAAAATCGTTAAAAAAACAAAAAAACGATATAACTACAGCGAAAACGGCTTTAAAGTATTTTATGATTGCATAGTTTAGCTATATTTCCCTTTCATTAATCTGGGTTATTAAAAAAACTAACCATGTAGGACTGATACTGGGCCGCGTTCAGAGTCTGTCTCGGAGGCGCCTCGGCGACGTCTCCGCGATGCTTTTTGGTCTATTTGCGTTCAGGGTCCGTCTCGGCGACGTCTCGGCGACGCCTCCCTTTTCAGGTTGGAGACAAACAGCGCCTCGAAAATGGCCGCCGCATGCAGTGGTTTCATCCAATCAGAGCGCAGCATTTCGATGCAAATGGCCGCCTCCTATGGGGGCGGCCATTTTCGAGGCGACCAACTGGCTGTTGTTGTTCAGACTAGCCTGACGTCACGGGCGCCTCCGAGGCGCCTCCGAGACGGAGCCTGAACGCGGCCCTGGTAGCTGTTATTCTACAGGATGGTACCAGTGCAAATGTGACGTCATCATTCCTAGCCACCCCCAGCCAAGACATGGGTTACTGGGGTCAGGACTTTGTGCACACAGCACATTTTTATTGACTCCACTCGCGGTGTTTGATTTGAAATTCTAGCAAATCGGGTGACCCGAGTCACCCGGGTCGTGTTAATCGAATATGGCCATAGTGTTCGAAGCTTCTGGGCACTTATGATGCAATTCAAAATTATTGCCAATGTTTAAATTCTGTACTACAATGCCTAACACCAAGCATAACGATGGTTGTCACGTGACCTAAATACACCAGGGGGTATTGCACTAATTGGGGTAATTGATAATTATTATAAATTCCTAACAGTTAGGCTGGATTTATGGTTTCACAGAAAATCTATATATGTGGGCATGACATGTGTGTATTTAATATCTATAGAATGTTTGGGGGGGGGGTCTTTCTTGTGTACCCTTGTTTACTTATAGATAAATAAATAGCAAGTATTATATTAACGTATAACTTATACTTTATAAGGTATGATATTATTACTATTACCACGGGTGCTTCAACTTAAAACCATGTTTTTTTTTTAGCTATCTCCAGTCATAATCTTATTAATAAAACCGAAATGTTTGCAGCCAAAACACATTAATTGACAGCAATGCAAAGCCACTTATGTTGCACCTTTTTAATGGAAAAAAAAAGAGAAATTAAAAAAAAGAGAAAAAAGTAAGAGGGTGCGATAGCCTCGTGGCTACATAAAGGATCTGAGTGATCAGTCCCAAAATTGGGCTGGCTTTGAGGGTGATTGGGTGGGGAGCATCTTGTCTCTCGAACAGAACACTGGGAGATCCATTCGTACACCTGCCGTTAATCTGAAGGAATCTTCTTCTTTTTTTTTTTATACAGTATTTATTCTGCCCATAGCGTGTAAGGTCCTGCGAGGGTGCTTGTTTTCAATGTTGGATAGCTGTGAGGAATGTTATGGTGTATGCCCGGGTTCCGGTTCCTGGGTGGTATCCGGGATGTCCACCAGCATTTATTTAAGCAGTTAGTATCTGTGTTTGTTTTTTGGGTGTTTTTGTGTGTATAACGTCCTATCATATAACTACTATCTTAGCCTAGTATGTACATCTAGTGAGATGGTAATAGGCTTGTGGATGAGGACATGTTCCCAGAATTACTTTCTTTGTTTTGTTTGCAACTTTCCTTTCACTTGTGCCCTGTCCCTAGTTAGTGCCTGGTTGCAGAGGCATTTTGGTTAAGCGGTAATCCACTGAGTGAGTTCATAAATTAATCTGTCTGTACAAGTTGGGTGTAATGTATTTGTAAACAGAATTTAAATAGGGGTCTTCTGTAGAGATGTAGTATCAAGTGTTACCTACTCAATTGTTATGTATATATATATATATATATATATATATATATATATATATATATATATGTCATTATCTGTGTGTATATATATATGTATATGATGTATATATGTTTATATGTGTATATCTGGGTATACATGTATTTATTTGCATATATATCTATATATAGACACACACATATATGTATCAATATATATGTACATAACATATGCATACATAAATATATATGTATATATTTATACATAGATACACACATATACATATAGTGGTGTTCTATGTGGCGGAGTGGTTAGAGTGTCTGACTTCTTTCTAGGTCAGACTCCTAATCTGAAGGTCGGTGGTTCGATTCCCTGTGTCCCACCTCTGCCAATTTGGATGTCCACCTCTGTGTATAACTTATAAGTTATAGCATCATCAAAGGCCAGTTGCTCTCATGCCATGTCTATATGGTGTGGGAGGTTAAAAATCCCTTGGGACGGTAAAAGTGTAGGCTCGGGCTTTCTATCGACAAACTGTCTAATGGTGAAAACAAATCTATTCAGACTTATCCATGATAGGCAGGATAAATTTTCAAGAATGTATATCAATACATAGATAAATACATGTATATACGTATAAAAAAATATATATCTACATTTGCACACCTGCTTTGAACTATCCAATAAAGGCCACCTTGCCAACCGTCGCCACAAAACAAAAAAATAAACATAGCAAAACAGTATCATAAAACATTTATATGTGTCCAAAGGAATGATTCGAAAATGAGAAGATGTGTGCATGCACAAAATAGGACTAAAATGAGTGAAAGAATTGGTTGACTGAATTAATAAACGAATTGAAACTATCATAAGACTAAGCCTAGTAAGACTAGTAAGAGGAATATGTTTCACTACATTAAGAAACAGTCTCGCTATTCACATTAAGTACGGCTAAGCATGATATAACATGATTTCTTTAGATATAGCACGTCCAGTCGTGATATAGCACACATGAACAATATAGCACGGGCATGCGTGATATACCGTACACAAGCATGGTATATAACACGCCCAAAGGCCGTATAGCACGCCCAGTCGTTAATATAGGCACTATTTTGGTCGCATTGGAAATGCAATCCGAGCATTGCTTGTTGGTTGGTTGGTTGTTGGAATTTTATGTCCTCGTAATATCTCAACTCATATCAGGATGGGTAGCGACTTTTGACAGTGTGCACTCATGGTGACTTTATAGTGCTGCCCAACTGGGAAATCAGGCTGCTGGCACCATGACCATATATCCCACTCAGTCATATTATCCTGACACTGAACTAACCAGTCCATGCCCTATCCTATTAATGCCGAGCACCAGGCTAGGAAGCAAAAAGTATCAATTTTATAAATCATTATAAGTCAGGTTAGTCGACCGGGAACCAAACTCCAGATCTCCCGAATGCAAGGGCCCCGCCACCGTGCCCGGTGCCGCATTCACACTATTCACGCGTGACCTAATTGTGCCGAAGTGTATGAACTACGACAGAAATTAAAAGAGTAAAATTTGAAGATATTCACTTTTAAAACTACTATATTCATTTTTGCATACCTGTTTTCTATCTATTGGCCAATATTCATGAAGATTGGGTGATGATCCGATGGATTTTGAGGATGAACAGTAGGCGATATCAACAAAGTCGCTCACCCTGGTCGCCGACCTTTTCCTAAACTCAAAATTGCATAACTTTCTTAATATATATAGATTACAAAAATATATATAACCCTTTTATTAAGTTTTAAAGCTTTTATTAATTTGTAATTACTAAGACTAGTTGTTTAGCCGTGTTATGCAGATAACTATGCTGACAGTGCTGCATGGTACATGATACCACCATAACTATCCAGACTTGAAGTTGACAGTCACATTGTAGTTAAAGAATGGGAAAAGCACCATGGAAGGGTCACCCAATCTTCGTGAAAATTGGCCAATAGGTATGCAAACATGAATATGGTAGTTTAAAAAATGAATACCCTCAAATTTGAGTGATTTCGAGAGGTATTGGTCGACGAAAAAATATTCGCAGCACTTTTCATACACAAACGCAGAGCGGCGCCTCGCAGATTCATACCTGGCCTCGATCTGGTTTCAACATGGCCGCTGCATGAATAGCGTCAATTGCCTGTAGAAGTGGTGTCGTTTGACCAATGCATACAGTTCTTGCTTGCCTATGCATGCAATGCACAGTGGTAATGGTATGTATGGTGCGCCTTGCTCCTAGCTAATGACTCGGCATTTCTATATATCATGCTGCAGGCGAATCAATCTACAAAAGACATATTCCGCAGTCGAGCAAAGCCTCCATTGACAATCACTAATCTACGCATACCACTGGACATTATTAAAGTTGCATAGTCCGATAAAAGCATTACATTTTCGAAAGGGAACCGCATATCTAGATTTGAACCTGCATATCCAACTGGCGCATTTGTTAAGTATTCATTGCTATATAGAAGGGCATACTACATACATGTAATTGAATCTGTCACTGTTGAAACCTATGGGATCAGAGTTTTAGCAAGCATGCCAACATTAATTTAGCATGTTTACACTTCAAATATCTCCAAAGTTAACAATTTGTAATCAAATTTACTTCACACCCATGTAAGATAGATTGTAATGATCAACCTAAAATATTTATCTCAGAAAATGATAGAAACTCAAAACTATCGGACTGTGCAGCTTTAATATGAGGATCTGGCTAAATGATACTGATAAAAAGATCCACCGTGGTCAAACTCTTTGCAATGTTTTCCAAAAATGCAACGCCCTTCCCAGGATTGCGATCACTGATCTTTCGCAGTGTGATAGCGATTTTATTTGCGTTTGTCCATTGCCAAATGGCATCGAAATGTCGGGTTTATTGATCAAAGATAGACTACTATTTGAAATGTAAAGCCGATCATTTACACTGAACGACTGTACATGTTTCTCCATATATGCATTTACACATATATATTTATACATATGTACACACACAGATATATATATATATATATATATATATGTACCTAGTCTATTCATATATACACATATACATATAATTTACATACACATAATATAGACATGTATATACATAAATATATACACATACATATATATGCATATGTAGATATATACATAAACATATGATCTATATATTATAAGACAATGAGAACTGAAGAGTTTGTCTCTTTCTCTCTTTACACACACATACATATGTGATGTATAAGTATAAGCACTATACAAGTTAATATTATATTCTAAATTATCTTCTGTACTGATCTGTTATCAATTGTTGATCTACTATGCAACCAGGCCGATTGCGTCGGCCTCTGCCTGCAAACGCTGTAACTTCACTGGCGGTGCTCAATCACTATATATATATATATATATATATATATATATATATATATATATGTATGTGTGTGTGTGTGTGTGTCCCACCCCACGGAGAGGGGGGGGGGGGAGCATGCTGGTACGCGCCCCACTATCCGGATAGTGATAAACCCTTTATCGCGTGTAATAATGCCTGTAGTGTCCTGCACTTAACCCCGCCCCCCATCCGGGGGGGGGGGGGTACCATCATGCACCGCTCTGCCTCCTACGCGGGGCCAATCCTCCACTCGCTCAGGGGAATTATATATATATATGCGCATATATGTATGTATATACACACACAAACTCCTCATAGCCCTCCTCATAGTTCCCCCGCCTCATTGCAGTATACATCTATGGTGTGACAAACCACCACCAGAGGACGCAGAACATAGCATTTACTCAGCCCCTAGTCGACGAGTTGCCAAAACCCCATTCTCCCCACAGTCCAACCACAGTGCGGTCATTTACCGATAGACGGCAGCACCACGCCACTCCAAAACGCACGATCTTATTTACCGATACGTGGCGCCACCATCGCGTAAGGGTTCGCTCGACGAAAGCGATAGCCCCGTCTGTTAATAGGTGTCACAGTGGCCAGCCGATGGCTAAATCAGGAGAACCTATTATGGTGCTCAGGTCCAGACTGCTAATGGGTTCGGTGGATACAGGCACCTTGGCAGGACATGACTGTGTTAACAAGTAGGTGACTGTCGAAGTCCTGGAATCTAGGTTTAGTTTTATGACAAATCACCAGGTGGCAGTACCTTACATTGCGAAAACCATGCAGTACAGTAATGTATCGCTGGTATTTTCTTTTCGTGTTTAGGCAACGCTGCCTGGAAAACGTACCTTCAAAGATTAGTTACCAATACAGAGGTTGCTTGAATTTAAACATGGTCCATGTTCAGTCCCACTGGAGGTAAATATATCATTTATCACTCCTGAAACGTCTGACATCATAGTTACTCCTGGAGCACTGTTCCGTGCACAGGGCTAACAAAGAACCCCGTAGAAAGAGTGTCACATGACTGCGTTACGGACATATTTACGTAAATTCCCCATCTACTTGTCAGGATGTATTGTTAACATTCTTATCTACCATAGTCCAATACTTTTCGAGTGCAGTATTTCTGAAATCATGGCGATTAATGTGGGTTCGGTCACAGTTCAGACCAATATAGATACTGTGCATTGGACACAGAGCCTCTACAGCTTATTTTCATACCAAAGCAGTTTTGCTCGGATCTAAACACGGCGGTCATTAAAGCTGCATAGTCTGATGAAATAATTTTTTTTTTTTTAAACAAACTAATTATCTAGATTTGATTTTACATATCTAACTTAGACACTGATGGACTTATTAAGCATTTGTTTCTGCGTAGAAAGCAATACTGAGTCAATTTAACAGAACTTGTTGCTGCAGAAGTCTATGGTGTCAGAGTTTTGGCAAACTTGCCAAGACTAATTTTCCATGTTTGCATTCAAAATATTTCAAAAGTTTACCATTTACAATAAAAGTAACTTTGAACTAATGTAAAGTAGATACTAGTGATTGATCTAATATATTTATATCAGAAAAAATACAGAAATTCAAAACCATCGGACTGCAACTTCGACCGCAACTGAAGGTGAATATTTTATCTACTGACACCCTGGCTACAAAGTGCTGACTCTCATCACCCACACCCTCAACTAATTAATAACCATGGCAATCCGTCCCGTCCCCTATCGTCCCATCCCTGTGCACATGCAGCAGGGCGATTGCTGCTCCGCCAGTGCAGTACACCACACATACTGTCCACTCAGTGGGCTATGTACTACACCCTGTGTCTAACATGTACACTGAGCTAGTTTTATGAATTAATGCAGTGTGCCACCAACCCACCGGAGCCTGGCCGGTGTCGCAGTTTGAGCGCCCTGCCAGTTTCAGCTGACTGTCAGTTTCATGCGCATGCATCAAAATCTAACAGCATCGTCACTAACCTTATGAATTTAATATAATGTTTTTGGTAAAGATGTTTTCTATATGTGTACCAAGCAATTTGTTTCTAGGTGGTGTGCTTTTAGAGATATTTCACTTTTCCTGTATTTTCTGTATGAAGATTGCTCACGACCCTTGACAATGCCTTGAGTTTGACGGTAAACGAAGTGCAAAACATTAGTTTTATTCAAAATAAATAGAAATCAAGAACCTAACCTTATAAATTTAATATAATCTTTTTGGTAAACATGTTTTCTATATGTGTACTAAGCGATTTGTTAATAGGTGGTGTCGTTTTAGAGATATTTCACTTCTTCTGTATTTTCTGTATGAAGATTGCTCACGACCATTGCCAATGCCTTGAGTTTGAGTGTATGCAGTCAGCTGAAATTGGCAGGGCGCTCAAACAGCGACACCGCGAACCAGGGCCGTGTTCAACTGGATGCCTCGGATGTCCCTCAGAGGTGTTCCAAATGCCGCACTACTCTGAACGGCAATTTCAGCAGTTGGGTGCCTAGAAAATGGCAGCCTCCATAACGTGTACTTCCTGCTGCTCGGTGCGCATGCGCTACCAGATATTTTGAGCACACAGCTTTCCACTTTTTGTTGCAAAGTTTATTTATTTATTATTATTAGAATCACACATACTTATTTATCTGTTTTAAAAACATAACACATCTCTTGTGACAAATAAATATGCACATTAAACTGCAGCCATTTTGGAGGCGGAATTTGTCATTTTCGCCTCCAACTCGAAAAGCGCGACGCCCCGGAGTCGACTCCGAAGCACACATTGAATGCAAATTGGCAAAAAAAGATGTCGCGGAGACGTCTCAGAGTTGACTCTGAGGCGTACGATGAACGCAGTCCTGCTTATGGGCCTGTCACATTACGGCGTATGGCGTAAGCGTACGCTGGCGTGTCGGCTTGCATCACATACGCCTTCATACGCCATCGTATGCTGCGCATACGCTTCACATATGCTGCACATACGCTGCACATACGCTGCGCATATGTCGTATACGCCCGGCGTATCCGTCATACCCGCGTCCGTCCTAAAATTTGGTGTGCATGGTAAAAAATGTCAGCGTATAGTGACGCAAGGCTCATACACTCCTCATATGCTATGCATATGCTAAGCGTATGCCGTCATACATTGCGCATACGCTATACGTACACCTTCTTGCATTACACATATGCTAAAACCGCTCCTTCGGCGTATCTATAGCGTATGTAGCATACGCCTGGCATGCATGTAAGGTATTTGAGCGTATTCGTAGCATATTCTCAGCTTGTACAAAGCATATATTCAGCATATGCCCGGCGTATGCTCTCGGTATATAAAGGCACCGCAAGGGAGGGAGGGAGAGAGGGGGAGGGAGGGACCGGGCGTATACAGCGTATGTGTAGCGTATGATAGCGTATGATGGCGTATGATGGCATATGACGGCGCATGCGCCGAAAACTGATACGTACTCAGACGCTACTTACACGCTACGCATACACTTATCAGTGCACAAAGGTCAACATACGTCACCATACGTCGTTCTGCAATGGTTTTCGTTTTTTTGGCGGTACGTTATCTATACGCCGCCGCCATACGCCGTATTGTGACAGGCCCATTAATGGCCTGCTGGGTCCCGGATTCAGCATATGGGTATATATATCATAAGACTCATATTGTGTGCTAGGTGGGAGAAGCATGGCTTGGTGTGACGCAGGACAAAAACAGGACAGAAGGTGCCATCAAGATATTGTCTAACTCCAAGAACATATGCAAAGGACAATAAATTTCATGTTATTTATATATATTTTTTTAACAACCCTAAAAGCAACAGGACATTGCCACCCATGCAATTAGGGCATGCTGTAGTCTAAGATATGTGGCAAGACTAAGAGGCGATAATTGATTGTGTAGTAATGCTGGAAATACGAGACTAAAATAGCACTAGAGCCAGCTAAAGCTACCTAGGCGAAGTGCAAAATCACTTAGAACACAGTAAATGCATTTGCTTTTATTATTCTTTTAAAGTAAGGAATAAAATGAACAAAACTTATAAAAATAGTAAGATGTGAACGCTTATGTGAATGGATGGTTCACCAATTCCGAGATGTATATTTACGTACTTTCTGAAATATGTGGAAATTAAATAGTTTGCGTTTTGAAATTAGCATCGCACACACATGTTAATTAAAATAGATATCAATTAATTAATACAACACAAGTTGAACCGATGTTAAATGCATTATATATATATATGCACAAGTGTTAGTAAACTGATGTTAGGTTGGCAGGGTGCTAGTGTATTTACATGCACAGTCTACCAAGTCTGTCTTAGGTTATGCAAACTAATTATAATAATTATCATAATAATTGCACAAAGAAAATATATGCTAAAAAAGAAAGTCTAAAAATTAATTAAATCTTTTTTTTAGGAAAAAAAGTAAAATGAAAAGTAAAACATAAGAACATATAATTTATTTTGCTTAATTTAAACGAAAGAAAATGAAAGTAAAATGAAAAGTAAAATGAAAGAACCTATGAATTATTTTGCTTATTTAAACAAAAGAAAAAAGAAGAAACTTAAAATGAAAATAAAAAATAAAGAGTATGTAAATTATGTAATAAGTTAAATTAAAAGTAAAAATACAAATAAAAATAATAGCCCGTCCTAGTATGCAGTGAACCAAAGCTTTTGGGCGTTTGTAAATTATTTGTGTGTGGCATATTCAAATTCCAGTGTATACCTGGTATCACCAGACCTCAATTCCGTCAATCTCCTGCAATAGAATTTACTGTCACAAGAGAGAATGAACAGGCAGATCAGTGGCTAACCCTTCTTCCCCGATCAAATCTCGATCCTGCTCTCGATTCCCCCACCCCCACTCATGCCCCTGCATTACCATCCCACGACTGTCTTTAGCTGGGTCATGGGATCAAACCAAGGTCAGGTGGGTAGGGCTGTTCAACTTCGAAGGTGCTCTTCTGTTGGTAATGTAAAGGTGAACGATGGCAAATCCTAGTGGTTTTAATGGAAGAGCCTTGTTGGCTGATGTGTTGGATGGTGCGTAGGTAAAAAAAAGCGGGAGATAAAGAGGCAGATGCAGAGGGAGCTACAGAGGCAGACAAAGATGGAGAGAAAGAGGGAGATAAAGAGGGAGATAAAGAGGCAGATAAAGAGGCAGATGCAGAGGGAGCTAAAGAGGCAGACAAAGAAGGTGAGAACGAGGGAGATAAAGAGGGAGATAAAGAGGCAGATGCAGAGGGAGCTAAAGAGGCAAAGAAGGTGAGAAAGAGGGAGATAAAGAGGGAGATAAACATGGAAATACAGAAGGGAATAAAGAGGGAAATAAAGAGGGAGAGATAGAGGGAGATAATGAGGGAGATAAAGAAGGAGATAAAGAGCGAGATAACGAGAGATAAAGAGGGAGATAAAGAGGGAGATACGGCATGAGATAAAGAGGGAGATAAAGAGGCAAATAAAAATGGAAATACAGAAGGGAATAAAGGCGGAAATAAAGAGGGAGAGATAGAGGGAGATAAAGGGGAGATAACGAACGAGACAAAGAGGGAGATAAAGATAACGAGCGAGATGAAGACAATTATAAAGAGAGAGATATAATGAAGGACACATAGAGAGGGCTACAGAAGTCGATAAAGAGGGGGATGAAGGAAGTGGAATTAATACTATAATAGGGATAGAAAAAGGGTTAGGGTTAAGAGAGTAAAGAAAACTATAGACAGTACAGAGAGAGGGAGATAAAAGATGTGATGAAGCGGGAGATTAAGGAGGAGATACACACTGAATTGGGAGATAAAGATGGAAATAAAGTGGGACATGAAGAGGGAGATGAGGGAGATGAAGATGGATATATAGACGGAGATCAATTACATGAAGAGGGGTATATAGTACATAAAGCAGGAGATATTTGGGAAATGAAGAGGGAGATAAAGAAGGCAAGAACAGAAAGTATGAGATAAAGAGAGATAACTCGGAATATAAAGAAGGAGATAAACGGGGAGTAAAGGAGGCGATGAAGATTGAAATAATGAGGAATATATAGAGGGAATTAAAGAGGGGAATAAAGAGATGAAGTGGTAAATGAAAGAAAAGCTGAAGATGTAGAAAACAACTTAGATCAATAGAGAAATATAGCGGAATATAAAGCCGGAGATAAAAAAGGGAGATATGGAGGGAGATATGGAGGGATAATAATGGAGATAAAGAGGGAGATAGTGAGGGATATAACAAGAGAAATAATGAGGGAGATAAGGAAGGAAATAATGAGGGAGATAACGATGTGCATAAATAGGTAGCCATGGAGTGAGAGGAAGGGGGAAATAAAGAGGCAAATAAAGAGGGAGATACATAGGGAGATAAGGAGAGACAAGGAAGGAGATAACGAGATATAATGACGGATATAACAAGCGAGATAAAGAGGGAGATACGGAGGTAGATAAGGAGAGATAATGAGGGATATCACAGGAGGCATTTAAAGGGAGATAAGGAGGTAGATAAGGAGAGATAATGAGGGATATCACAGGAGGCATTTAAAGGGAGATAAGGAGGGAGATAAGGAGGTAGATAAGGAGAGATAATGAGGGATATCACAGGAGGCATTTAAAGGGAGATAAGGAGAGATAAGGAGAGATAATGAGGGATATCACAGGAGCATTAAAGGGAGATAGGAGGAATAAGGAGGGAGATAAGGAGAGATAATGAGGGATATCACAGGAGGCATTTAAAGGGAGATAAGGAGGGAGATAAGGAGGTAGATAAGGAGAGATAATGAGGGATATCACAGGAGGCATTTAAAGGGAGATAAGGAGGGAGATAAGGAGGTAGATAAGGAGAGATAATGAGGGATATTACAGGAGGCATTTAAAGGGAGATAAGAGGGAGATAAGGAGGTAGATAAGGAGAGATAATGAGGGATATCACAGGAGAAACTTAAAGGGAGATAAGGAGGGAGATAAGGAGGTAGATAAGGAGAGATAATGAGGGATATCACAGGAGACATTTAAAGGGAGATAAGGAGGGAGATAAGGAAGGAGATAAGGAGAGATAATAAGGGATATCACAGGAGGCATTTAAAGTGAGATAAGGAGGGAGATAAGGAGGTAGATAAGGAGAGAAAATGAGGGATATCACAGGAGACATTTAAAGGGAGATACGGAGGGAGATAAGGGGGTAGATAAGGAGAGACAATGAGGGATATCACAGGAGGCATTTAAAGGGAGATAAGGAGGGAGATAAGGAGGTAGATAAGGAGAGATAATGAGGGATATCACAGGAGAAACTGAAAGGGAGATAAGGAGGGAGATAAGGAGGTAGATAAGGAGAGATAATGAGGGATATCACAGGAGACATTTAAAGGGAGATAAGGAGGGAGATAAGGGGGTAGATAGAGAGAAGAGGGATATCAGGTATAAGGGAGATAAGGAGGGAGATAAGGAGTAGATAATGAGAATAATGAGGGATATCACAGAGGCATTTAAAGGGAGATAAGGAGGGAGATAAGGAGGTAGATAAGGAGAGATAATGAGGGATATCACAGGAGGCATTTAAAGGGAGATAAGGAGGGAGATAAGGAGGTAGATAAGGAGAGATAATGAGGGATATCACAGGAGGCATTTAAAGGGAGATAAGGAGGGAGATAAGGAGGTAGATAAGGAGAGATAATGAGGGATATCACAGGAGGCATTTAAAGGGAGATAAGGAGGGAGATAAGGAGGTAGATAAGGAGAGATAATGAGGGATATCACAGGAGGCATTTAAAGGGAGATAAGGAGGGAGATAAGGAGGTAGATAAGGAGAGATAATGAGGGATATCACGAGGACATTTAAAGGGAGATAAGAGGGAAAGGGTAGAGAGATAATGAGGATACAACAATTTAAGGAATAAGGAGGGAGATAAGGAGGTAGATAAGGAGAAATAATGAGGGATATTACAGGAGGCATTTAAAGGGAGATAAGGAGGGAGATAAGGAGGTAGATAAGGAGAGATAATGAGGGATATCACAGGAGGCATTTAAAGGGAGATAAGGAGGGAGATAAGGAGGTAGATAAGGAGAGATAATGAGGGATATCACAGGAGGCATTTAAAGGGAGATAAGGAGGGAGATAAGGAGGTAGATAAGGAGAGATAATGAGGGATATCACAGGAGGCATTTATAGCGAGATAAGGAGCAAGATAAGGAGGGAGATAATGGGGTAGATAAGGAGAGATAATGAGGGATATCACAGGAGGCATTTAACGGGAGATAAGGAGGGAGATAAGGAGGGAGATAAGGAGGTAGATAAGGAGAGATAATGAGGGATATCACAGGAGCCATTTAAAGGGAGATAAGGAGGGAGATAAGGAGGTAGATAAGGAGAGATAATGAGGGATATCACAGGAGGCATTTAAAGGGAGATAAGGAGGGAGATAAGGAGGTAGATAAGGAGAGATAATGAGGGATATCACAGGAGGCATTTAAAGGGAGATAAGGAGGGAGATAAGGAGAGATGACGAAGGAGATAGTGAGATAATGAGGGATATCACAGGAGAGATAAATAGGGAGATAACGAGGGAGAAAAAGGGAGGGGGACAAAGTAAGAGAGAAAGAATTGGTGGCCAGATGAGAGTGAACAGCTGGAGTTGGGTCCGTCAGTGTCCGTTTGTTAGAGTGGAGCTTGGCAAAGTTGCATTGAAGAAGTGTCAGGTTAGACAAAGTCGAAGTAAGAAAACACAAGGGAAAGGCGAAAAGGTGGGTTGATGGGGGTGGGAGAACTGCAGCAAGGAGAGGGAAGTACAGAACCAGTACTGCATGCATTGTTGAGATATGTATATTGAAAATGAAACTGGAACTAGTTGACTACAGGAGGCGGCAAGTAACAGGGGGAAGTATAAGACACCAGTGGTGACAGTTAGCGGGGAGGTTAACATAGTGTGACACAGCAACTTGGGGTTGGGAGGGGGGTGGATATAATACTAATATATCTATAACATATAAAACACATTTAACACATTTAACACATTTAATATGTAATATATGTAATGTATATAATATATATAATGTATATAATATATATAATGTATATAATATATATATATATAATATACATAATATATATTAATATATATAATATTATACAGTGTGTATAATGTATAATGTATATAATATATATAATGTATATAATGTATATAATATATATAATATATATAATATATATATAAAATATATATTATATATAATATATATAATATATATATACTATATATAATATGAAGAGCTCAGGCACAAAACCACGTAAGCGCCAATGCAAAAATAGAAATATACATTGGAATCAAACCTACAAAGTAAAATATATATATATATATATTCCTACTTGTTGTCATTGCTCCATAACCAACTGATCATATGAAAGTGGAATTAGTGAGAATTAAAATTATTTTCAGGTAAAAATCTGTTATTTAAACTACTTTTTTTGGATTGGCGTTTACGTAGTTTTGCGTCTGAATTCTTCATATATATAATATACATAATATATATAATATATAGTATATATGATAGTGTATAATATATAATATACTAACTTCTGTATTATATATATATATATTATATACTATATATTACGGTTGTTAGCTGACAATATATAAAAACATATATAATATACATATATGTATATATTATATGTGGCATCATATACATATATACATATATATATATATATGAACCGTGAGTCACCAATGTGACGTCACGCCCTTAGCAGGGAGAGATAGTATTTTGTAGCACTACTCGTAGGGCTTGCTGATACTTAGGAATAAATAGTACTACTAAGTAATACTCAGTAGTACTTAGAAATATTTGTTGTAATTCTTAGTACTTCTTAATACTCTATAATACATAAGTAGGGTTCAGAGGAACTCAGTATTACTTCTTTTCACTTCTTAGTATTTCTTAAAAGTCTTAGTACTCAGTAGATCCGAATAGTGCACAGTAGTAATCAATAGTGCTCCGTAGTATATAGATCTGAACCGTACTTAGCTAGTACTCACATGACACTCAATAGTACATATTAGTACTCAGTAATACGTACTTAAGTACTCAGTACTACATAAGCCACATTAAATATTGTGTAGTAGTACTCAGTAATATATAGTAGTACTCAGTAGTACATATTACTTAGTAGTACTCATTAGTACATAGTAGTATTCAGTAATGCATACTTAAATACTCAGTATGACTTAAGTACTATTAACAGCTGATTAAATATTATGTTATAGTACTCAGTAATATATAGTGGTACTCAGTAGTACATATTACTCGGTAGTACATATTACTTAGTAGTACTCATTAGTACATAGTATTCAGTAATGCACACTTAAATACTCAGTATTACTTAAGTACTATTAAATATTATATAGTAGTCCTCAGTAATAGATATACTAGTAATGAGTAGTACATAGTACTTAAAGTTGCCTAGTCCGATGGGTTTTGAGTTTTTGAGATTTTCTGAGATAAATACATTAGGTTGATCATCATAATGTGCCTTACTTTAGCTTGAAGTAATTTTTATTTTAAGTGGATAACTTTTGAGATATTTGAAGTGCAACCATGCTAAATTAATTTTCGGCAAGCTTGCCAAAACTCCGAAACCATAGCCTTCTGCAGCAACAGGTTCTATTCAATTGCCGCACTATTCCCAGCTGTGTGGCAAAAATTGTTTAATAAGTGCACCAGTATCGAAGGTAGATATGTCAAATCCAATTTAGATAATTATTTTGGTTTTGAAAATTTGATCTTGTCATCGGAGTATGCAGCTTTTATACATCGTACATACTAGTCAGTAATACTTAGTAGTACTCATTAGCACATAAGTACTTAGTAATGTGTACTTAATTACTCAGTATTACGTAAGTAATATTCAATATTATGTCGTAATACTCAGTAGAATATGGTAGTAATCAGTAGTACATAGTAATCAGTAGTACATAGTACTCAGTAGTCCATATCAGTACTCAGCAGTACATATTAGTACTCAGTAGTACATTGTAGTACATATCAGTACTTAGCAAGCATTCAATATCACGTAGTACAGTGACACCCCGATTTAACGCACCCTGATTTAATGCGAATTCGGGGATAGCGCAATGATACATTGGACCCGGATTTTCATCCAAAGGTGATTCAATCAACTGACCCCTAATTGACTACATCACGGTTCCGACTGCGCATGCGCTGAAAACAGCATTGGGAGCAAAGCAAAGGCATACAGCCATTGAGTTTGCCAATACGCGCAGTGAAAAACGTCAGTTTTATTCAAAATTAATAGAAATCCAAAACCCTAACCTTATTATTTTAATATAATCTTGTTGTTAAACATGTTTTCTATATGTGTTTAAAGCGGTTTGTGCCTAAGTGGTGTGGATATAAATAAAAACATGAATAAAATAAGTAAAACTGACTCTGGCTATGGCTCTAACACTAGTCTGAGTGCCTAGATCTTTCTAAATTTAAATGCACATGGCATAAGATGTGCTGATTATATTGATGTAAATGCAATGCTGGATAAAAGATTAATATCTTAATTTATTATATATATTTTTTTAGTTGGTATTCTATGTTTCAAACAAGAGCTGACGTGAGCTGAAACGAGCACATTTCATAGCTGCACCCAGTGTATTAGCATGTGCCATGTGCTTCTGGGGGGGTTGTTTTGCCCTGACACATCCCACAATGCACCGCGCCGCTGGAACCGTGATGTAGTCTATTTAACGTGAACCCACTTTTTTTCGCAATGACTTTTATATGGACTTCACCGACCACATTAAAATGGGGTTTCACTGCATTGTACTGAGTAGATAACAGATTCACCCCTACCCACAGTAGGCAAGTACGGGGTGAATCTTGTAACCACGTACTGAGTAGTTCTTAGTAGTACTAAGTAGTGCCTAGTACTGTTAACAATACATAGTACTTGGGTGTACTTACTGCATGGGTTTGCTGAGAGCTTCTTCGTCCAATTCCACATCGTCGGACATGAGCTCTGAGCCACCCATCTGGTTATTGTGCCGAAACGTCTGGCCGTTGCCGTCAAAACGTGCCTTTATGAGTGACCCTGAAATAAACAAGCGATGGCCGACATTAGTCGCATATGCTGCAAGTGCTGCGCTTTAAAATACCGAAAGCGTTTAGTGGCTTAAATTCACTCGAACATGAATGATGCCTTTGTAGTTTGTCGCAAACAAGTGTTTGTGGTATAGATTGCTGTTGTCAGGGGCGTAGCTAGACCTTTAACGATGTGTCCTCCTAATTTTGGCAGGGGGTTTAGGGGGCTGCTTAAGCTTAAGCTGGCAGATTTTAGACTTGAGTTTTCGACACTCCGGACTACTACATGCCTCCTATCTCTCTCTCGCTCTCTCTCTCTCTCTTAATTATTTTTTAATTTTAGTTTTTTTTGACAAAACGATGTGGACGTTTTGACATATGCGCTTACGCCTAGCTACGCCCCTGGTTGTTGTTTTATACCCTTGATACCTTGATACCAAATATACAGAATTTTGTAGGCCGATTGCCTGTTGTTATTCCGGTCCTACAATAAATAATGTTTACTATGGATGGCCGAATGAGTTAGAGCGTCCGTCTCCCGTGTTGGTAGACCGTGGGATCGTGGGTTCGAATCCTGGTCAAAGTGAAACCGATAACTTAAAAATTGATACTTGTCACTCCCTAGCCAGGCGCTTGGCATTATTAGGATAAGGCAAGGAGCAGTGGAATGAGGAAGAGCAATCATCCACGATTGAAATGTTCCCTGCTTAAACAACTAATGTACAAAAAATAAATAAATTATTATGGTAATCTGTATCGGTCTTGCATCCAAAACTTGTCGAGTTAGGACTTGAAGAATTTCATGGTTTTATTTCCAACATCCAAGGTCATATCAGGACGGGGCGTGCTAGAGATAAAAGATTCAACCCCTATGCAGCGTAGTTCGACCAAGTGGTCCTTAGTCGCTGCCGTGTTGGCCACTCGTGGCTTACACATGCTTTTCTGCTCAAGGGGGAACCTCCCCCTGAATGTATTGGGTGTCAGTCCCCACTGACACTCAAACACATTTTACTAAGTTGCGTTGATTTTTTGGCCCTGCGCCAACGGTTCTACACTGCAGGCAGTATGCATGACCTTTTTACTAAGGTAAAACAGGAAAACATTTTAGCCTTTTTGAGGGCAGCTGGACTGTACCACCTTATATAGTTTACTAAATGGATTCTATTAATTATTAATGAAACTTTTCTTTTTCTATGGGAATTTGTTTCCCTTGACCACAGATATATGATTGTGAGCTTTCTAATTTAATTAGTGTCTATTGGCACATAATTGATTGTCTGCTTTTACATGTAAAAGCGATGGTTTGAACAAAAAACAAACATTTCTCGCCGTGAATATGGCCTATGCTGCCGACACGGCGTAAAGCAACCACCAATCAATCAATCAATCAATCAGCGTAGTTGTGAATGACAACGTAGTCTAAAAAATATGGGGGAAAATTGCTTTTGCATTGAACAGGAAGTGGAATTTCTGGTTCTAGTATTTAATGGTCACTTATATCGGCACAGAGTTGGTGAAATGGGAGAGAATGCAAAATGGTTAGATGACGCCCACAGAATGCTGTCGATATCACTTTTTAAAGTCCATTAAACTACATGTTTATATTATATTTTTCAACTCAAAAGTATGGGGTAATTATGAAGATGTACCCTGAACAGAAACCATGTCACTGTGGCAGCATCAAGGGCGGTTGATGTATGGAACTCCCAACATCTCCCGACCAGCCACTGCAGGGACAAATAGTTTTGCGCCTGTCTGGACATGTTCTTGCCGGTGTGAAACCTCTACTTGCTCCCCGAGAGAGTGCCGCTGGTAACTTGCAAAAGCCAGCAGCACGTCAACACTTTTGCAGGCAGCTTTCATGAAATGTACTTAGCTAAATGGAGAGCGGCAGTCAAGTAATGAAAGCAGTCTTTGTCGCATCGCGACCGACAGCATGATGATGATAATGACATATGAAGAATATATTTTTCTTCTTAAATTAAGAATTTATGTGCTGGTTTCATTTACACAGCCATTCGCCATTTTTTCTGAAGGGTTCTTTTTCATCTTTACTGCAAGTACGGGGGGGGGGGCGTGACTATTTTATCTAGGCATGATATATAGACTATGGGGTCGGTTTTTCCCAAACACTGCTCGTTTGAAGATTCATGCATGTGACGTCATTTACGACAATAAGATTCCAGTGCTAAAAATAAATCTGAGTTTGTTTGTCTGACTGGCTTAATTGATCATGACAAGCTGGTCGGACACCATAACATCCCAGAGCTAAATATAGATCTGAGTGTGTTTGTCTGACTGGCTCAAATTAAAGTTGCAAAGTCCGATGGTTTTGAATTTCTGTATTTTTTCTGAGATAAATATATTAGATCGATCACTAGTATCTACTTTACATTAGTTCAAAGTTACTTATATTTTAAATGGTAAACGTTTTAGATATTTTGAGTGCAAACATGGAAAAGTAGTTTTGGCAAGCTTGCCAAACTTCTGACACCATAAGCTGTGTTTACACGGGCGAGTTAATTCGCGTCATATAAATCGCCTTGCCTAGTTCGCCTCACATTCGCCGTGTAAACGCGCCGCTGAAGTGTATTAGGGCTGATTCGATTCATATGATGCGCATTTTGTAGATCGCCTTGCGAGGTGGTTTATATGAAGCAATTCCGCTGGTTCCCGGGCGGGGATAGTGCTTGCCGGCTACATGCGCAGCTGTAACTATCGCTGGTGCCCGGCAGTGTTATGGACCGATTAGGCCGAAATCTATTGAATGCGATCATATTTAACAGAATTATATACTCGAATAATGAAATTTAATTAAATTAACCCTAAATTAAAAGCGATATTAACATAGCAGCTGCATCGGCGTCGAATCGCCGAGTGTAAACTAAACAAATATAGCAGTGCTTGCCGGCTACAGGCGGAACTAAGGCTGCTGGTTCCCGGCGCCGAAACACTTTCAAACTTGCTTCATGTAAACGCGCCGCTACTTCGCTTCATATGAATCGCTTTATCTAATTCGCTTCACACGGCTATAGACTTCTGCAGTAACAGGTTCTGTTAAATTGACTCAGTATTGCCTTCTACGCAAAAACAAATGCTTAATACGTGTATCGGCATCGGTATCTAAGTTAGATATGTAAAATCAAATCTAGATAATTGTTTTGGTTTTGAAAATTTGATATTTCATCGGACTATGCAGCTTTAATATGGAAGTGAATGTCACAGTTTCCACGGATCAACAATATTTTTGACTGCTCTTAACATAGGGATAAAAGATCTTTTCGCGATTTCTGCGATTTTTTAATATTTAGCAATTAACTTTAGACAAAATACCAAGGAATTGGGATGAATATGACAATTGGTTAGTTCAGACCCTGTTCTTACCTCAGCTGTTGCTATAGAACATAAAACCCAAACAAGAAAGAGTTGGCATGACTGATAATACAGTCATAATAAGGACAGTTGAAACCTAACTTCCAGCAGTTTTCTGTAATTCCCTGACAGTGACAATGTATGCAGGTATTGCAGGTATAGCAATACCTCAGGGAGTTTGATGCCCCTGCCTTGCAGAGTTGTAAACCACTGCCTTGTGGTACAGGTCCTTGACAGAACCGAAGGCTAAGGGAGCAAACCCTAAACAGAAAACCATGTCACTGTGGCAGCATTAAGGGCGGTTGATGTATGGAACTCCCAACACTCCCGACCAGCCACTGCAGGGACAAATAGTTTTGCGCCTGTCTTGACATGTTCTTGCCGGTGTGAAACCTCTATTTGCTCCCCGAGAGAGTGCCGCTGGTAACTTGCAAAAGCCAGCAGCACTTCAACACTTTTGCAGGCAGCTTTCATGAAATGTCAAATGGAGAGCGGCAGTCAAGTAATGAAAGCAGTCTTTGTCGCATCGCGACCGACAGCATGATGATGATGATGAATGTCAGACACTATTGGCAATGATCCCATTTTAGTATTTGTATTGATTGATTGATTGGTGGAATCTTTACGCCGTGTCGGCAGCATAGGCCATATTCACGGCGTTTAGGTAGATCGTAGGATTCGCACCACTGGTTCGAACCCTGGTCGAGTCAAACCAATGACTTAAAAATGTATACTTGTTGCTTCCTACCCAGGCGCTCGGCATAAATAGGACAGGGCCAGGACTGGTTGGCTCAGTGTCAGGATAATGTAACTGAGGGGGAAATCAGATCATGGTGCTGGCGGCCTGGCCTCCCAGTGGGGCACCACTATAAAGTCACCATGAGTGCACACTCCCACAAGTCGCTACCAGTCCTGATATGACAGTATATGTTGCCAGGACGTAAAACCCCAACAATCAAGCACTTACAGGTGCAATGAAATATTTGGGTGGTTGTTGGAGTTTGACGTCCTGGCAACATCTATAGTCATATCAGGACCGGGGCAATGAAATAAAGAAGGAAATGGTTGTGTGTGGAGGTTAGACATATATTGCTTGAATTGAAATACATGATTTGCATATATTATATAGGTTAGCAGATTTGCAATAGGACAAGACCCCCAGCATACATTGGGAATACCTAGTGACTGGACAGAATGTTGGTGCCACAATTGACGACAGTTGACAAGGAGAACGAACAGGTACCATATTTGGTATAACACATAAGTTAGACAACATTGTCCTGACATTTCAAAGCATAAACAAGGATGCCGTAAGAGGGCCGGCCATCCAACTTCTTTAATGAACTCGTGAACTATTGACGTAATGTTATGTATTACTATATATTTGCTTACCATTGCCTAATCTGGTTTCACTACGGAATAGTATAAAGAATTTTAATTCGATACATTTGTGCATATACCTATCAGAGTTTAAATTCCTCCTGTGGGTGAGGCGCGAGGGGAGGGGGGGGGGGCACCCGAATACATTCACCCCCGACAGGTGGGGGGGGGGTGGGGGTACATTGTAGAGGAATAATAATAATAAAGCACATATTGCCCTACAACGTATACTTGTATAATGCGTTATACATCACATATAATAATACAATATATACGTGATGTATAACGAATTATGCGAGTATAAAAATACGAAGGGCATTGTTTCCATTATATATTATACTATTATATTATAGTTATTTCCACTGTTATTCTCCGTATAGTTCATAGTTCTCCGCCTCTTGATGGTGTTACCACTCGAACATGGGTTATCACAAACAATACCTTCAATGTTATATTAATTTTGCAGTACCCTCATTAGTAATAGTATATATAGATACAAATAATTTCATATATACATATATATATATATGTTATATATATATATATAATACATCTATATATACATGTATATGTATATATATATTCATTTGTATATATGTATGGTCACACGCTCATTGGTTCCAGGTCCTAAATACCCTGCTGGCACTTCCCCCTGCAGGGGGGTTACAATACGATATGGAATATTCCAGGAAAGACAATTAAGGATGCTCACCACTCTCACCAATCACATACGTATATATGTATATATATCTCCATTTTTGGAGTGGGGTCTATGGCGTTTTGCGCCTGAACTCTTCATATATAGATGCATTTATATATGTATAATTAGATGTATTTAATTATGTTATGGGCAGACCAGATGGGATGGCCGAATGAGTTAGAGCCTCTGTCTCCCGTGTTGGCAGACCATGGGATCGTGGGTTCCAACCCTGCTCAAGTCAAACCAATGACTTAAAAATTGATACTTGTCGCTTCCTAGCCAGGCACTCGGCATTATTAGGATAGGGCAATGACTGGTGGGCTCAGTGTCAGGATAATGTGACTGAGTGGGATATCAGGTAATGTTACTGGCGGCCTGGTCTCCTAGTTGGGCAGCACTATAAAGATGCCACGAGTGCTGACTGTCACAAGTCGGTACCCGTCCTGATATGACCTTAGATGTTGCTAGGATGTAAAAACAACAACAAACAAACATGTTATGGGCTGGAGATATGCATTCACTATTAATTAAAGAATATCTTAATTCATCCCTTTGAATCAAACAGGAAATGAGAATAGAGAACAACACAGGCATCATCATTCGCTGGGTACCCAACATACGAGGAGACAGACAACATAATGACAGATGCGTAGGTTATCAACATATCAACATAAAAGTCACAGCTTGTGCAGCAATACATTGTCCTGACATTTACTGTAGGCTGTGGGTGGCTTCGCGGGACACCCCATTCCTCCTTGACGGAGCGGGAGAGTGGGGGGGTACACCCGGACAGCTGCTCTATGCGCCGAACACATGCATTGACTGTGTTCACAATGGGAGTCACTCACTTGTTGTCTAACTTATGTGTTATGCCAAATATGGTACCTGTTTGTTCTCCTTGTCAACTGTCGTCAATTGTGGCACCAACATTCTGACCAGTGCCCCGGCGCTGACAAAATATGTATTCAGATGAATAACAATATTTACCACCAAAAAAATACCAGTGAGTCACAAGTGAGTGACTCCCATTGTGAACACAGTCCATGCATGTGTTAGGCGCATAGAGCAGCTGCCCGGGTGTACCCCCTCCCCCTCCCCCGCTCCGTCAAGGGGGGTGGGGGTGTCCCGGGAAGCCACCCACAGCCTACAGTAAAACCTCTCTAAATCAACCGATCGTGGGACCGACTTCAAATGATCCAATTTGAGAGGTAGGGACTTTTTGTTGGTATCATTACAATGGTAAGGTATAGGCAAACATTTGGGACCCAAATAAAGTGATTGATATAGGGGAGTGGTGAATCTGTGGAGGTGGTCGGTTAGAGAGGTTTTATTGTAGTTTATAACACGCGTGCTGTATGAGGTCACAGCAGGAAGATGCTGCGAATATAGTCACCTGCCAGTTCGTCCATTACATTCAATCCGGACGCCCTGTACCTGACACCTGGTGGCAAAGGAACACACTAAGCTGATCAGCGGAAGCCAGCTGGCGTCTAAACATGGTACTAACAATGGATGGTTGGCTGGATGGATGGATGGATAGATGGACGGATGGATGGATGAATGGATGGATGGATGGATGAATGAATGGATGGATGGATGGATGGATGGATGGATGGATGGACAATGGATGAGTAAGGTGCTTTAATACGGGTATTCCGAGTTCAGCTGGTCCCCCAGAAAGGACTGGAGCAACAACAAAAACCAGCGTGCGGGTGTAGGGCGTTCAAAACACTACCCCGTTCAAAACACTACTGTTAAGTTCAAAACACTACCCATAAGTACGTTCAAAATACTACCCAAGTTCAAAACACTACCATGACACGGCAGTACCGCGTATTAGTATACGCTGATACCTGTGGTAGTGCTGCGGCGTCTGCACCATGTATTAGTATTCGCTGATAGTCTGTCTGTTGTTTTACATCCTAGCAACATCTAAGGTCATATCAGGACGGGTACCGACTTCTGACAGTGCACACTCATGGCGACTTTTATAGTGCTGCCCCACTGAGAAATCAGGCCACCAACACCATGACCTGATATCCCACTCAGTCACACTATCCTGACACTGAGCAAACCAGCCAT
Source organism: Branchipolynoe longqiensis (assembly GCA_030323885.1). Classification (NCBI taxonomy): domain Eukaryota; kingdom Metazoa; phylum Annelida; class Polychaeta; order Phyllodocida; family Polynoidae; genus Branchipolynoe; species Branchipolynoe longqiensis. The sequence goes on from CM059189.1 coordinate 23,969,517, forward strand.
TGCTCTATCCTAGTAATGCTGAGTGCCATGCTAGGAAGGGACAAGTATCAATTTTTAAGTCATCGGTTTGACTAAACCAGTGTTCGAACCCACAAACTCATGTGTGCGGATCCCCCGATCTCCCAAAACACGGGACAGACGCTCACCTCATTCGGCCACCCAGTCTGGTCATACGCTGATAGTGCTGTGGCATTTAACAATGTATTAGTAGTATATGCTGATAGGGCTGTGGCGTCTGCACCACACATTAGTATACGCTGATGGTGCTGCAGCGTTTAACAACGTATTAGTAGTATACGCTGACAGAGCTGTGGTTTCTGCACCAAGTATTAGTATACACTGATAGTGCTGCGGCGTTTGATAGTGTCATGGGGGTGATGAAAATGGGGAATATTGTGCCTACATCTCTTTGCATTCCGGGCCAGTGTGCTAACCATTACATCAGCTAGGCTCCCTGATATCAACACACTACCCACGCCTACCTGTCTATGTGGCTCCTTGCCTGAGAGGTCAGTGCAGACCACTACAATAGTATTAGTGGTATACATTGATAGAGCTGCCGCTTCTGCACCAAGTATGAGTATAGGCCCTACACTGATAGTGTTGTGGCGTTTAACAACATATTAGTGTACGTTGATAGTGCTGCTGGGTTTAACAACGTATTACTTAGTATACGCTGATAGTGTTGTGGTGTTTAACAACATATTAGTGTACGCTGATACTGATAGTGCTGCCGTGTTTAACAATGTCAGATGGGATGGCCGAATGAGTTAGAGCGTCCGTCTCCCGTGTTTGGTAGATCGTGGGGTCGTGGGTTCGAACCCTGGTCGAGTCTAACCGATGACTTAAAATTTGATAGTTGTTGCTTCCTAGCCAGGCTCTTGGCATTATTAGGATAGGGCAAGGAGCAGTGGAATGAGGAAGAGCAATCATCCGTGATTGAAATTTCGCCTGCTTAAACAACTAATGTACCAACAAAAGAAAAAAAATTAAAAAAATGAGTACACGCTGTTAGTGCTGTGGCATTTAACAGCGTCTTAGTGTACACTGATAGTACTGTGTCATGTATCAACGATTTAGTATACCCTGATCGTGTTGTGGCGTTTAATAACGTATTAGTATACCCTGATAGTGCTGCGGCGTTTAATAACATATTAGTATATGCTGATAGTGCTGCGATGTTTAACACCATATTAGGATATGCTGATAGTGTTGCGGTGTTTAACAACGTATTAGTACATGCTGATAGTGCTGCCACGTGTAACAACATAATAGTAAACAACGATAGTGCTGTGGCATTTAACAACATATTAGTAAACAATGATAGTGCTGCGCGGTTGTTTAAACGGTAGAGCACGGGCATCGCATGCGGAAGGTTGGGAGTTCGGTTCCCTGTCAAGTCAAAACAATGACTTTAAAATTGAGACTTGTCGCTTTCCTAGCATGGTGTTCAGCATTAATAGGATAGGGCAAGGACCGGTTAGCTCAGTGTCAGGATACTATGACTGAGTGGGATATCGGGTCATGGTGGCGACGGCCTGATTTCTCAGTGGGGCAGCACTATAAATTTGCCATGAGTGTGCACTGTCACAAGTCGGTAGCCATCCTGATATGACCTTCGATGTTGCTAGGACGTAAAACAACAACCCCTAATGCCCCACCTTACTACATACTGCCCCACCCTACTGCCTACTTCCCCACCCTGCTGCAATCTTCCCCACCCGACAGCATTCTGTCCACCCTACTGCATACTGCCCCACGGTACCGCATACTGCCCCACCTTACTGCATACTGACCCAAACTACTGCATACTGCCTCACCCCACTACAAATGAAAATGAATATGCAGCAATTATAAGCTGGTGAAATTTTAAACAAATATTAATGTCTTCCTCATTCCACTGCTTTATATTCTATCCTAGGCTAGGTAGAGATAACGTTGTTTGTTGTTGTTTTGCGCCCTAGCATCATATCAGGATGGTTAGCGACTTGTGACAGTGCGCACCTATGATGACTTTATAGTGCTGCCCCACTGGATGACCAAGCCACCAGCACCATGACCCGATATCCCACACAGTCATATTATCCTAATAGTGTGCTAACCAGTCCTTGTTTTATATTATTGTGATAGTCCACAGTCTTTCAATCCGCCACGCACTCACGGAACAACGCCAAGATTCAGTAACAGTACGCTTCAACTGGTTTATTACAAAACCTAGCCGCTCTCCATGGCATCAACAGTCAACTGACCCGCCCCTTAACTTGCCAGGTCCCACGTCACCTCTATAGGTGGGTGGGGGGTATGCTAGCCACACGCAGTAGAGGGCAGCCCAGTCGGGGCCCTGCCCAGTGGCTAGCGTGCTGTCACCTAGTGCAGTTCAGTGTAACTGCGTAGGGGTGTGGTGTAGTGTCTGCCGCCACCGAGTGGTAGTGGAGCTCATGTACAGACTACTACACTATTAATGCTGAGCGCCTGGCTAGGTAGCGACAAGTATCAAGTCATCGGTTCAAACTTCCGATGTTCCACATGGGAAGGCTGTACTCTACCAATTCTGTCACCGCATCCGGTCGGTAGAAATAAGCGTCAATACTTAAAGATCTGACCACCTGATTTTAACATGTCATTTTTACAATAATATTCACGATATTTTAACAAAATATTAAAATTCTAGAAATACTCACTACTGGCATTGCAATTAGAAAAAACAAGAAGAGCTCTAACAGCTAAGAAGAGTCACTAGGGCTGACTGGCGCTAAATCACAGTTTGAATACAGTTCTAAATACTCAACAATGAATATGTTGTTTCAAAATGTACCAAACCAGGAATAAACATATTCGATCATGACAATTCTGATTGGTCGTAATGTTTGCATTGCGTTTGATTCGTGGGGGTGGCGGTGGGGGGTGGAGGGGTTTGGGATGGGAGTGGGGAGAGTGCCCCCCCCCCCCAATCCCCCGCCTTTTTGGCCTCGCCCCTCAGCTTCTCCCTCGCCCTGCCCCCTGCGTTGTCGGGCCTCCCATCAGGGGCACCACCTGTCCTTCCCGTTTCTTCCTACACATTGTTCAGATCAGTGGAGACACTGGTTATTTGGATGGATGGTTGTTGGAGTTTTACATCCTTGTAACATCTAAGTGGGGGGATTGTAAGGGAATAATGTACCTGTGCTGGGCCGGCTCTCTTCCGGGAAGAACATCCCTGACGACTCACTGTCCTTCCGTTCCCGGTCTCCGCCCGCGTGGTTGCTCAGCCCGGAGAGATCCAACCTCTGCCTGGAGAAGCGGCGCTTCTTAATGACGGAAGCTCGGCGGGCTACCTGGTAAAGAGCAAAGCGATCATATATAGACGGACACGCACAAGAAGATTTATCGTTAAATCCCACTATTATTTAAAGTCGGATGCGCGCAAGAAGTTTTATCGCAAAATCCCACTGTTATTTATAGACGGACACTCGCAAGAAGTTTTATCGTAAAATCCAAACCACTATTTACAGATGTGTATATGCGCAGGCAGTTTTATCGCAAAATCCAATGGCTATTTACAGCCCTACATGCACAGGAAGTTTCATCATAAAATCTCAACATTATCATAAAATTACATTGCTATTTACAGATATATCTGCACAAGCAGTTTGATTGTAATATCCAAACTGCTATTTACAGATATATATGCTCAAGAAGTTTTATCGTAATATCCCATGGCTATTTACACACCTACATGCACAGAAAGTTTCATAGTCAAATCCTGCCAGTATTTACATATATATATACATAAGAAAGAAGTTGTATCTGAAAATCCCACTGCTATTTACAGACATACTTGCGCAACCAATTTCATTGCAAAATCCCACCACTATTTACAGATCTACATGCGTAAGAAATTTTGTCATAAAATCCCACTGTTATTCATAGATCTACATGCACAAGAAGTTGAAGAGTCAAATCCCACTGGGATTTACAGACATACATGCACCAGTAGTTATATTATAAAAACCCACCGTTATTTACAGACATACATACGCAAGAAGTTTCATCGTAAAATCCCACTGTTATTTACAGACATACTCGCGTAAGTCGTTTCATTGTAAAATCCCACCACTATTTACAGACATAAATGTGAAAGAAGTTTCATCAGAAAATCCCACCGCTATTGACAGACATACTTGTGCAAGTAGTTTCATTGTAAAATCCCACCACTATTTACAAATATACATGTGAAAGATTTTGTTGAGCAAAATCCCATCGCTATTTGCAGACATAGTTGTGCAAGCAGTTTCATCTAAAAATCCCAGCGCTAGTCACAAACATACTTCCACAAGTAGTTTCATCATAAAATTCCACTGCTATTTACAGAGATACACATGAAAGAAATTTGTACATAAAGTCCCACCACTATCCATAGGCCTACATGTGCAAGAAGTTTAATCACAAAATCCCACTGCTATTTATAGACCTACATGCACAAGAAGTTTAATAGTAAAATCCCACTGGTATTTCCAGACATATATGCACCAGCAGTTTTAGGATAAAATCAGATGGGATGGCCGAATGAGGTAGAGTATCCGTCTTCCGTGTTGGTAGATCATGGGTTTGAATCCTGGTCGAGTCAAACCAATGACTTAAAAATTGATACTCGTCGCTTCCTAGCCAGGCACTCGGCATTATTAGGATAGGGCAAGGAGCAGTGGAATGAGGAAGACCAATCGTCGCTGATTGAAATTTCTCATGCCTAAACAACTAATGTACCACACACAAAAATAAAATATTACGCCGAATGGGATTATACCCATTAATATATGACCCGCCAAAAGAACGACATATAGCAGTAAAACGGGTTTTAAATAAAGAGTTTTAGTAAGAAGAGTCATATGAAGAAGACAACAAAATACAAGAGTAGGGTGGGCGGTTGGAAAAGTGGGCACATCACTGGCTCGCCAAGAAGTGAAGAGCAAAGGGCGAGCTACAGTTGATGGTGGTAAAGGTGTGAAACTGAAAGCCCACTGGCCAATCAGGTGGACAGAAAGTGAACTCGTCCGTCCACCCTTAGTAGAGTCCAAACCGAGTGTAGGGGTGGGGTGGGTGGATGGGTGGGGGAGGGATGTGGCATTCCCGCTGAATCAAATGCAATGCAAGCATGATGATCAATTGATTGTGATAAATGGGATAATATATAATATAATAGAATAGAATATATAATAGAATATAATATACAGTAAAAAACCTCTCTAACCGACCACCTCAACAGATCTACCACTCTCTTATATCGATCGCTTTATTTGGATCCCAAACGATCGCCCATACAATAAATACCATTGTAGTGATAAATGAAAACCTCCATAAACCGACCACCTCGCTAAATTGACCATGTAAAGTCGGTCCCTTGGTCGGTCGAATTAGGGAGGTTTTACTATAATAGAATATATAATAGAATATAATATGTTTTCATAGTAAATAATGGAATAACTCATTACACATGTAATATAACAAGAAGAAATAACTCTCCATTCATATAGGCATTGCCATAGTCTTCATGGATGGGTGTAGTTTCAAATGGGATGAAGCGAGAGTGATTGATGGCCAATGAGGCCAATCTGAAGGTAAAGTGATTACAAATGGACTGAAGAGTGCTTTAAAATGGACCAAAGATCACAGTCATCTGCAATTTCCCACAGGCTCATTTGCAATCATTCTACCCCCACCACTGGAACTATTAAACCATTGTGGACAAGTTGGACTGATTATATATAAACAGGTAAGTGTTTATGCATATATTATTTATACATCCAGTACTTACCCATGGGTTTTTGTTGGACTTGTTACGTAGTAATAATTAATATGCAAGTTTTAATGCAGATGTAATTTAATGAGATTTTAACCTGACCTTTTGTAAATGGGTTAGACTAGTTAGATAATGTGTAAGCGTTGAATAATTATCTATCTATCTATCTACTTCACTCCTTGAGGGTGAAATGAAATTAATAATGATATGTTCCTGTTTTATGTAAGTATTATTTACATGAATAATACTCACCATTGGAAGTGTGTTAGAATGATTACTAATAACATGGAGATGTTAATACAGGTGTTATCTATATGGGTCATCACTTTGAATTTATTAGCATATTTAATACCATCTACGTGTTTACGTGGGTATTATATAATATGGTCAACTCACCTTTGTGAGCTTGTTGGACTGGTTACGGAATGACATGTACACGTTTATGCGGGTATTATTATTATACACATGGTTCATGTTTAGCAAACATGGATAATTGAATATGCGGGACCGACGCCATACTGTCTCAATGGACGCTTTAACTGCTGCCACCTAGCGGTAACAAACTTGAACCTATCACAATGTGCCGGACTGCCAACTCTCACGCCATCTAACGCCATTCAACTGTTATAAGAAGTATTTGTATCACTTCATCCTTAGCGTCTGAACCAACAAGATATATATGGCAAGCTCATTAAATTTACCATTCCACCCACCCGGCTTCTTTCTTACATCCTAGGATCCTAGGATCCTAGGATTAAGTATATGTAAGCCTTGACCATGAAATGACTCGAACAATATCTCCTGTGATATGTAAAAAGAAGAATAAATGCTAATACAGTATAACCCCATTAAACCAAGCTCGGTTAAACCAAACGATCAGGTAATCCAAAACATTTTCAGCAGCCCGCCAAAATACTACCATTTATCATATAAAAAAGTTGGCTAAACCAAAGTCGGTTAATCTAAATTATCGGTTAATCCAAAGAAAATTGTCAGACGCCAGGCAACTTCCGGTATGGTTAAACCAAACTTTCATGTGGTTATAAAGGTCATCTGAGACCCCACCAACATTTTTATATGATAAATGGTAGTATTTTGCCGGGTCGGCAACATTCTTTTTGATTAACCGATCGTTTGGTTTAACCGAGCTAGGTTTAACGGGGTTATACTCTATATACATAAAAAACAATAATCAAACTGTCCACATACATTGTACATTCATAATGCACCTGCGTTTTTTCCAAAGCCAAGTCAAAGTCAAAGCCAAAGCTCCATTAAATCAATGATAGATTAATCCAAACAAATTTCTAGGGTCCCTTCAAGTTTGGTTTAACGGGCTTATACTGCATACAGATGTCAGTCTCGTGTGTCTTCAATTGTCAACTCACCTTTGTGGGTGCATGAGACTGGTTATGGAATGAGATGTAAGTGTTTATGTGGGTATTATCGAGATGGTCAATACTCACCTTTGTGAGCTCGGTAGACTTGGTATATAATGACATGTAAGTGTTTATGTGGGTATTATCAACATGGTCAATACTCACCTTTGTGAATGCATTGGACTTGGTGCAAAATGACATGTACATGTTTATGTGGGTATTATATGTACGGTCAACACTCACCTTTCTGAACTTGTTGTACTTGCTACATAATGATATGTATGTGCTTATGTGGGTATTATCGCCATGGTCAACACACAGCTTTGTGAGCTTGTTGGACTTGGTACATAATGACATGTAAGCTTTTATGTGGGTATTATATGTACGGTCAACACTCACCTTTCTGAACTGTTTGTTTGTTATTGTTTCACGTCCTAGCAACATCTAAGGTCATATCAGGACAGGTATCACCTTGTGACAGTGCGTACTCATGGTCACTTTATAGTGCTGCCCCACTGGGAAACCAGGCCGCCAGCACCATGACCAGATATCCCACTCAGTCACATTATCCTGACATTGAGCCAACCAGTCCTTGCAATATCCTAATAATGCTGAGTGCCAGGCTAGGAAGTGACAAGTATCAATTTTTAAGTCATTAGTTTGACTCGACCAGGATTCAAACCCACAAACTCATGGGTTCGGATCTCCCGATCTCCCAAAACAGGAAACGGACGTTCTACTCATTCGGCCACCCAGTCTGGTTGTGGCCTTTCTGAACTTGTACTTGCTACATAATGAGATGTAAGCATTTATGTGGGTATTATGTATGGTCAACACACACCTTTGTGAGCTGCTTGGACTTGTTATATAATGACATGTAGGTCATTATGCGAGTATTATTAATATAACTGGCTCTCACTGTTATGGGTATATTGTACTTGTTCCATAATAACATCTCAGTCTTTATGCGGGTATTATTAACATGACTGGCTTTCACCTTTATGGGTGTATTGTACTTGTTTGATAATGACATATAAGTCCTTATGTGGGTATTATTAACAGGACTGATTCTCACCTTTGTGAGCACATTGTACTTGTTACATAATGACATGTAAGTCCCTCTTTGGGTATTATAAACATGACCGACTATTAGCTTTGTGTTGGGCTTGTTCGATAATGACATATACGCCCTTATACAGGATTGATTACTGTGACCATTTCTTACCTTTGTGGGCACATTGGACTTGTTATGTAATGATATGGAAGTCCCTATGCAGGTATTATTAATATGACGGGTTCTCACCTTTGTGAGTGCATTGAACTTGGTACGTCATGACATATAAGTTGTTATGCGGGTATTATTAATATGACTGTTTCTCACCTTTGTGAGTGCATTGAACTTGTTACGGCATGACATATAAGTCTTTATGCAGGTATTATTAACATGAGTGGTTCTCACTTTTGTGAGTGCATTGAACTTGTTACGTCATGACATATAAGTCCCTATGCAGGTATTATTAACATGAGTGGTTCTCACCTTTGTGAGTGCATTGAACTTGTTACGGCATGACATATAAGTCCTTATGTGGGTATTATTAACATAAGTGGTTCTCACCTTTGTGAGTGCATTGAACTTGTTACGGCATGACATATAAGTCCTTATGTGGGTATTATTAACATGAGTGGTTATCACCTTTGTGAGTACATTGAACTTGTTACGTCATGATATATAAGTTCTTATGTGGGTGTTATTAACATGACTGCTTCTCACCTTTGTGAGTGCGTTGAACTTGGTACATCATGACATATAAGTCCTTATGTGGGTATTATTAACATGACTGGTTCTCACTTTGTGAGTGCGTTGAACTTGTTACGTCATGACATATAAGTCTGTATGCGAGTATTATTAACATGACTGGCTCTCACCTTCATGGGTGCATTGTACTTGCTACATAATGACACGTAAGTCCTTGTGCAAGTATTATTAACATGACTGGCTCTCACCTTTGTGAGTGCGTTGGACTGGTGAGATCGTGCGTGGTCCTGCATGTGGATGTACCAGGTGGCGTGGAACGTAGACCGCGGTTCGGCCGCGTAACACCGCCATAAACACTGAGCAGACAGAATGAGAACGCATCAGTCGCTAACGATGAACACTGATGAAGACAAATGGCTCTTCGCCATGAGGGACTGGCTTCGGCTGGTTCGCCTACTTATTGCTTGTTGCAGAAAAACTTCACCATATTAAAAAATGGTGTTAATTGTGATGCTGCTTTAAAGCTGCATAGTCTGATGAAAGCATCACATTTTAGAAACTAATAATATTATCTAGATTTCATTTTGAATATTTAACTTAGATACTGATGCAGTTATTAAGCAATTGATGCTGCATAGAAGGGAATACTGAGTCAATTAAATAGGCCTGTTAATATAGAAGTCAATCAAATAACTTATCAGCAGCTACTGTTTGGTAAGACAACACCAAAACTACAGCTGGCCAGCATTGAAAACAAGCCAGGGTACCCGGGCTTACATGCTATGGACAGTATAAATACAGCCTCAATAAAAAATATAAATAAATAAAAATTTGCAAACAAAACAGTTATTTAGATTTGAACCTGAATATTCAATTTAGATATTGATGCACTTGTTAAGTATGTGTTGCTACATAACAGGGTGGGTAAACTCTGGTGGGTTAATCAAACCTGTTATTGCCAAAGCCTCTGGGGGGCCAGAGTTTTGATAGTCATGCCAAAATTAATTTAGCATGTTTACACTTCAAATATATCTAAGTTAGCTATTTTAAATCAAAGTTACCTCAACCTAAAAGTAAGGTAGATTATATTGATCAACCTAACATGTTTATCTCAGGAAATGACAGCAACTCAAAAACATTGGATTATGCACTGGCCATATGTACATAAACAGCCTGCCTGAGCAAAATAAAAAGAACCAAATGACCTACTTGTATTAGTGTTGCCGCTGCTGGAATTTGTCGGTTAAAATGCTTTTGTCGTTGCTTTTGTTGGACCTTCAGTGCAAAACCTGAACCTAATATTCCCTATAAAATAAGGAAGGAACAACAATTTGACAATGACAGAGCAAGTAGTATAAAGTTGGGTTTAATTTCTTAAGCATGAGTACAAGTTTTGATCATCAGAAACATCAGTTTTCTTTATTAAAGTTTCAACATGTTCAATCAAAGTAAGGTCAGGAAGCTTTTAACCCTAGCCCTCAATGTCATGGATAAAGGTGGGTGGGTGGCAATTTTAAGGTTCAGTCCGGTTCCTCCTCGTGCCCATGTCGATGTGAGCTCTCAGTGGCAAACCTGGCCTTATATAGGTAGCGACGGCAATTAGTTCAGAAATTTGTACATAGGCGGCAGTTCGATATCATTAGTTACATAACAGGTTTCGTATTTAAGAAAGTGAAAATAGATGGCGCTAGTGTCCAACGCTTAAGGCAGTGTGCCGGTTCACGATAGGTGGCAGCATAAGGCCTTCTCAGTGCTAGAGGCTATGGCTGTGTCCGAATGTAAAATTACCCATGTTGCGAACATCACGGACAATGAGCAATATTAAGGGATAGATCAGTGTAACTATCAGTAGGCATATTCAGAGAAATCTTCGCAAAATAGAGCCACTCAGACTCATTTAGTGTGTATCTTTCATGGCCTTGCACCAACAAAGTTTGAATGTAAATAGTGAACAAATTTACGAGTTCCTAAGAAGAACCGGGCTGTATCGCTTCCTGTCATTTTAAGCTATGTTTTGTGAGTTGAATCTTGCGGGTCATTTGATGCAAATTGAGCCATTTCAAAATTGCAACAGAGATAATGTTTGTTGTCATTTGACACACATCTGATTGTAAAGTGGACGGCTGGCGGTGTGAGTGGTGTGGACAGGCTAATGAGAAATCAATACAGGTAATGAAGGAAAGTAGATAAAGAGTGAAAGGTAGGAGAGTGAGACTCTCTCATTTATTACTTTTATAGGTTTTAGAATCCAAGATGGTGGTGATCACATGATCCAATCTTCCAATCCCTAACAGGCATTCCTCTAACCACCAATGAGGGTTCAATAGCCCTGTCACCAAGGCATGGTTAGGTCTGTCTCTGGGGCAGAGATCCATAAATAACTCTAGAGGGGATGGGGTATGTGAGGCAACCTCTCCAAAGACTATCCATCTAAGAAGTGACACTCTTCCTCTATACTATTTTACTATACAATTTCTATACTTAATGAGTAATAGTTTATCAACTCCACATATCCCTCATATGCCTTTGGTTTTTATATATTACCATTTACCATTTTATAGACAAGTTGCAATTTATTATAGAAGAGTTCATATATCCCTCAAATGTCATAATATCGGACAATTTTACAAGATGATTGTGGAATTTCATGTAAATTCTAATGTAGACATGTGGATGCAATTAACAAGACTGGCAGTGGAGATACCACTAGCCTTTTGCTGTGACTATGGATGGGCCTTGCAGTTTTGGCAACCTGGAAACACTGAGAACCCTTGAGGTTTTGCGTTGCGGGTGGGGAACCTGAGTGGTGGTAGCCAAACGATTACTATGGTGGTCTGGGGGCATGCACCCCCCCCCCCCCCTCCGCCAGAATCTAGGCAGAAATGGCTTTAAAATGGGCTATTCGAGGGCATTTCCAAGGGGCTATAGGCTGATACTTTAGCATATGGGTCACTCTCCTGAAAACTGGTCAGCATGGAATGGGATTTTAAAACATCGATAAAAAAGCTTCCTACATATTTATTTCCGTATACTTTTCATATTCATGTTCAGATTTGATGAAAGAAATAAGGGAAATAAAATAAACTGTGTGCAACTTTGGTCCTTTTAGTTATGAAGTGTTTTTGTACCAAAAAAAACCATTTTACAGTCAGCCATTTGTAACATGACATATGGGACGTGGTTGAATCCTTATTAACATCTTGTATTGCATTGATATATAAAAAAAAACAGTTCCCAAATCAAAAAGGAAGTATTTATTAACATGTATGCATACAGAAATTCGTAGGATTCTGTAAAAAAAAGAAAAAGTACAGAAATTCGCTGTCCCGTCATTGGCGGGACAGTCAACTGAGACTAAAGCAGTTTATACATTCAAACATTTGTTTGCACATGGCAGGGGTTTGTTTATGATAGGTGTCGCTGAAGACAATTACTACATCAATACTTGAGTTGTGTCAATGTTGGCATCACAACTCAACATAGGCCTCGCACTGGAGAATTATCCAAACAACTAAGCAGTGTGATACAACAAATTAACATGCATTAAGGCCAACACTACAATTACTTCAGGTTTTCCTTTACTTTAAAAAAAAAAGGATTTATATATTTGTTTAACCAAAGCTAAGCCAATTAAATTACCTGGCTACCATTTTGGAAAATGGCTGCCATGTATTTTATTGCCGACTTTGGCTAACTTGCGAAGGCTGGATATCTACATCGGCTTGCTTGGCATCATGTTAACATTATATACCGAATTCGGTGCTTTTTGCCTTGCTGCTTATCAGAAAGAGTAGCCTATGTGGCGGCAGCGGGTTTCCTCCAAAGAAATATGTCAGAATGACCATATGTTTGACATCCAATAGCCGATGATACGATAAAAGAATTGATGTGCTCTAGAGCCATCATTGAATAAAACAAGCTTGACTTGTTTTCGGTGCTTTTGTCACAGAATGCACAATGCGCTTGCTATGGCGCCGCACTAAGTGATGGCAGTGCCTATACTTACCGCTGGCAAGGCGAAGAATGATATGGCAAATACTGAGAAACAAGAGGCCACTATTTTGCCCATCCACGTCTGTGGTACGGTGTCGCCATAACCGATTGTGGTGACTGTAACCTGTAACAGTACAGAACAGAGTGGTGCATTATAAGTCAAACAAATTACAGTGTCTATCTCAGTATCTGCAACACTATTACTATTTAGATTTTGTTTGTCAATTTGCTATGCATTTTCTTTCCCCTCAAACCCCATACCAGGCAATAATTACTTTAAATTGCATAGTCTCCAGTGATCATGTTCAAAACTATTAATATTTCGATGTTCTTTTGCATTTGCTAAGCATTTTCTTTCCCCTCAAACCCCATATCAGGCAATAATTACTTAAAGTTGCATAGTTCAGAGATTTTAAGTGTATGTCACTTTTTGAGGTAAATGCATTGAGTTGATCGTTATACTTTAGCCTACTTTTACTTGGAAGTAACTTTAATTTTAAATGGTTAAGTTTTGAGATAATGGGGGACATGTTGCGTAGTTCATTTTCTGACACTTGGTGGCGCGTCGGTACTAGTGGGCCTACACGGTCATTGACAATGCCTTGAGTTTGCCGCTACGCGGTGCAACACATATATTTTATTCTAAATTAATAGAAATGCAGAAGCCTAACCATATAAATTTAATATAATCTAATCGTTGAATATGTTTTCTATATGTGTACCAAGCGGTTTGTCTCTAGGTGGTGTAGTTTTAGAGATATTTGACTTCTTCTGTCCATAGACCCAATTGACGCTATTCGGGGTCAGCGATTGGTTAATAATATATCAAAACAAATACCCGCTGCCATAGAATTTGCCGATATGCACAGTTCAAAACTTTGATTTTATTCAAAATTAAAAGAAATAAAGAACAATTTGGCATAAACATGGATGCACAAATGAAATATTAATAGTTTATTCCGCGGAAACGACGGCCGTATTCGATTATCACGACCGCGACTCGGATCACCCGAAATCGAACACCACGAGTGGAGTAAAAAAATACTCCGCATAGTTATATCGGGGGTCGGACCTAAGCATAGCTTTTTCATATTATAATCTATTCGTTTAATATGTTTTCTATATGTGTATCAAGCGGTTTGTCTCTAGGTGGTGTGGTTTTAGAGATATTTGACTTCTTCTGTATGAAGATTGCTCATAGCCATTGGGTTTGCAGTGTGACAGTGTGCCGAATAGGCCCACTGATTCAGTGGCGACGCGAACGGCAGGAATTTGAACTAAAAAGTCGGAGGTCCCCCATTAGAGTTAAAATATTCAAAATTAATTTAGGTGTGTGCATCAAAACCCAATCACCATCGGCTTCAGTAGTGACATGTTTTATTAGGCCGTGTATCCATAGACTTTTCCCTTGTGACGTGTTCCCTTGTACGGTGTCCACTTGTGACCTTGTGACGCACCACACAGACAATGAACCTGTGTTTTGCTTAGTGGTCATTCCCATAGGTTGGACCCAGGGACCATATGGCCTTGTGCACAGCATATGTGATGTACTGACCGGGAACATAGAGAATGAACATGTTCATTGTCTGCATGGCGCATTACACACTGCTACAAGGTCACAAGCGAACACCGAACAAGGGAACACAACACAGAGGAAGAGTCTGAGGATACACAGCCTTAAAGGGACTTACTTTTCCCTCTGATGCTTAATGAATGCATCAGTATCTAAGTTGGATATGTAGAATCAAATTTAGATAACAAAATTGTATTTACAAAATCTGATAGATTCAATGGACTATGCAGCTTTGACACTGTTTGATGTACAGACAAATACCACTTTGGATCAACTTTCAAAAGCCTGAATATAGGGTAAGATATTATTTGTTATGTTCCGCTATGAGTAATCGCTAACTGTTACAGCTACTCACATGTAATAGGCTTCCACAATTACAAGTTAGTCGATAGGTGGCGCTGATATACAAGTCTGGCCTCTCTCAGCTCTAGCGTGTACTATCGCCTTTCTGCAGACGCTAGGTGGCACCACTCTTGCAGGCAGCTGTCTTCGTAGTTTACCTATGCATCTTACTTATATACGTATCTTGTTTATGTATACGCTCGCTCTGCATGGTACCTGCTCTAAGCATTGCCAAACCTCGCTACATCTGATGCTGTGGACTGGCATCACCTCTGTTCATATACCAACGCTCTCACTATACAGTCCCACAATATAAACCACATGAACTGCACCACAACACTCTGTCAGAATACTTCTCCAGGTCCCCATTACATTTGGATATATAGAGCATGAATACATCTACACCAGACGCAGCCAATACACCTTTTTCACAATGCATTCACAGAGAGGTACTTCCCACAATATTAGTTCTTTCCACTGCCACCAGAGGGTGGGTTAATGGTTTGTTTGGTTGATGGACTTTTACATTCTGGCAACATCTAAGGTCATATGTTCAGCACCATAACCCGATTTCTCACTCAGTCACATTATCCTGTACTGAGCTAACCAGTCCTTGCCCTATCCTAGTAATGCCAAGTGCCAGGCGAGGCAGCGACAAGTATAAATTTAGTAAGTTATTGGTTTGACTCGACCGGGATTCAAAACCCCCAACCTTCCACACAGGAAGCCTGCGCTCCCCGCAATTCAGCCACTGAATGTGGTCATCGGTCAGTGGTGCAAATCTTCTATTAAAAGACCTTTCCCCACAGAGTTCCCTCCTACAGATTGTCCTGTTCCCGACAACACTACTTCTTCCATGGACACCAGGGCCGTAATCGATTAACACGACTCGGGCGACTCGGGTCACCCAACTCGTCAGAATTTCAAATCGAACACCGCGAGTGGAGTCGACAAATACACATGCCGTGTGCAAAACGACCCGACCCCAGTAACCCACGTCTTGGCTGGGGTTTGCTAGGAGCGATGACGTCACATTTGTGCTGGTACCTGTAGGATAACAGCTACCAGTACAAGTCCTATGTGTTTTTTTAATGCTTTTATCTTTTAATAACCCAGATTGTCAGTTTATACAATCATAACATACCTTAAATCCTGTTTTGCTGTACTTATATCGGTTATTAAAAAAAAAAAATTCAGTTTTGGATTAAGCCACCATTTCTTCCACCCCGAGCATGGAGAAGCGTATTCGTTTATTCAACCCGAGTCTGTAGGATGTGCGCATGCGCCAAAAATTATCTCGGGTGACCCGAGTTGATTAATTGATTACGCCCCAGAGGGCGGGCCGGTGGTGGCACCACCTGGCGGGTTTCACATGTAACTAATGTAGTACTCACAACTCCCCACCAGAGGGCGTCTGCATAGCTTGTGAAGTCCGTCTTCCCGTCTTCACCGATGGCATCTTTCTCAGCCAAATATACAAAATACGACGAGAATATCAATCCTAAAAAGCCTATGTACAAAGTGGTGATGAGCTCCTGCAAAAGATGAGGGGGGAAAAAAGGAGAGAAAAGAATTGCAGTTAGTAAGGTTCTGTGTTTGCTGCGGCATTTGTTCAAATTAACCAGGTCATATTATTTCGTTTTCTTAAATTCAATTCAATACTTTATGAAAGACCCTATAATACTAAGACGGCTCACTCAGCCTGTACTGTGTTATCAAAATGATCAAACCCACCACTTGGTGCGCTGGCTGTTCTCTTGGTTAAACAGGTGCTATATTATATGTATAAATGTATATATGAATGTGAAAGATGTGTGATGATGGCAATGCTGATGATGATGCTGATGCTGATGTGTATTTGTTCATAGCAATTTCACATTGATGTGTATTCATACTTACCTATCTCATGTATAATATAATTGTATGTGGTTACATGTGAAACACCAACCAGCAGCTGGGCTGATCAAACCCACCACAAGGTGGCACTGAACAATTTACATTACCATGGGAGAGATAGGGAGTGAGCTGTCTTAGTATTATAGGGTCTTTGACTTTATTTCAGACTCAGCATTACAGCTGTTACATAACTTGGTCTATAGTAGGTACATATACAAATAAAAATGAATAACATAAAAGTAATAGTATGAATACTACAACACTAACCATTATCAAAATGTTTGGTCTACATACAGTAGTTTGAATCAATCCATCCATACAACAGAGGTACATCGGAGATCAGCTCTCCTATTTTCACAATTATAGCATTTTCTGACTTGTCAAGTCTGGTAATAAATTTGAATATTAGATTTCTGATAAGGCTGGCACATCAATATTGGCAAACAGCTGACTAGCTCTGTGATCCCCAGGTAGACAGAGTAATAACCTCATACAGTTGAATAAGCCACTGCTTTAGTTTTAGGGTAATTTAAAAAAAGATACATTTATTAGCTTGATTGTTATAATATACCTTTGAAGTAACTATTATATAAAATGGCTAACTTTGGAGATATTTGAAATGCAAATGTACTAAATTAATGT
This sequence comes from Branchipolynoe longqiensis, assembly GCA_030323885.1. Lineage (NCBI taxonomy): Eukaryota > Metazoa > Annelida > Polychaeta > Phyllodocida > Polynoidae > Branchipolynoe > Branchipolynoe longqiensis. Next base: position 23,986,874 of record CM059189.1, read on the forward strand.
TGGCGTGCATCCAATTTTACATCAGCAACTGAGCAAGCTGAAAATGTGACATCACTCATTTGGCACCAGAACTCAGCAGGTGGTACTGTCTTGTCTCTCCCGGTAACCAGCGGTATACGCCTACCTTACAGTTGCTTTCTCCACACACCGGGAACCAGCGAATCGGCGACGGCGGCGATTTGTTTTGTTTGCATTCGTCGATTCGACAATATGAATAATGCCGCCAATGCGGCGGCGATGTTAATATTGGTTCGCTTTTAGGGTTAAATTGATCAAATTTCACTTATTGCGTATGTAATTCTGTTAAATATGATAGCATTGAATAGATTTGGGCCTAATACATTGCCGCCCATGCGGCGGCGGCGGCCAGTATGGATATCGACGTCGATGCGGTGGCGGCGATTTGTTTACTTTACACTCGTCAATTCGACAATATTAATTTCTCCGCCGATGCGGCGGAGGCGTTAATTTTGCTTCGAATTTACGGTTAATTTGATGAAATTTCACTTATTGCAGATTTAATTCTGTCAAATATGATAGCATTGAATAGATTTGGGCTTAACCTAACACTAACACCAACCTTAAACATGCTATGAAATGGGGTTAGTGTAGCGGACCTTACACGCACGGTTTTGGCGTAACACTGCCTCCCGCATACACACTTTTCGCTGCTAAACTGGAAATCCCGCGCTAAACACGTTTTGGCTCGCTAACACCCCATCCTGCATATGGCCCCTGCAGTCTATACATGTTCTTCTTGAATGAAATCACTGAAAATAGGAGAAAATGTCTGCTCTTTTCTTTTTTGTAAATGAAGTTATTCATATATATCTTTTGTCAGTGCCGTAGCACTGGTATTACAGGTATATGGGTATTTACATAATATTCTTTTCTCTAGCTAACTGTTTCTAATATGGCAGACTAAATGAATCATTTGCATCTGACCTCTGTATAGCAATGCACAAGCACATATATGTAGAACTATAAGTAGTGGGAATATATTTGTGACAAAGGTGAGTTGCCTACACTCGGTTTGAGGACCAGTCTAAGTTGGCCGGTTGGTTGCTGGAGTTTTACATCCTGGCAACATCTAAGGTCATATCAGGATGGGTACCGACTTGTGACAGTGCGCACTAAGGGCAACATTATAGTGCTTTCCCACTGGGAAATCAGGCTGCCGGCACCATGACCTGATATCCCACTCAGTCACATTATCCCGACACTGAGCTAACCAGTCCGAGTGCTATCCTATTAATGCTGAGCACCAGGCGAGGGAGCAACAAATATCAATTTTATAAGTCATTGGTTTGACTCGACCAGGAACCTAACTCTCGACCTTCCGCACGCGAGGCCTGCGCACTCTACCGATTCGGAGGCGGAGATGGAGAAAAGGGAAGATTCGGGAGATTCACATTAAAGGAGTACTTTACCTGTCTATGAATATAAACAACAGATCCAAGCAGTCGCCAAGTTCCTCCTTGTCGATCCACATGTAACATGCGTAGAATTTGGAGAAACCGCACCCCCCTGCAGCGACAAAGGTCAAGGTCAAGGTCATGGTTAAAGTCAAGGTCACGCGTTCAGACATAATAGCAAAGGAAGTACAGTAACACCACTCTAATCTAAATCAACTGACAATGGGACCGAGTTTAAATGGTCCATTTACGGAGGTGGTCAGGCTAAGGAGTTTTATTTTTATCATTACAATGGTATTGTATGGGCGATCGTTTGGGACTCAAATAAAGCGATCTATATAGGGGAATGGTCGATCTGTGGAGGTGGTCAGTTAGAGAGGCTTTACTGTATCCAAAACGACACCCCACACCGCGCGGAATGTAAATAGGTCAAACAATAGCAATCAGATCGAAGTACAGAATAATAGGGAATAGTGGGGTAGGGGTGTGGGGTGGGGGGTGGGGGTGGTGGTGGTGATGGGGTGGGGGTCAATTGAGTTAATATAGCGAGGCACCGCACTTCACAATTCTGTTAAATAAATAGGGAAGGGGTGTGTTTGTGAGGGGGACATGCTTAAAATATAAGTTCATGAGATTGTGTATTAATAGAAATTGGTCATATTTGGTTGGTTGTTGGAGTTTTACGTCCTGGCAATATCTAAGGTCATATCAGGACAGGGGGTCATATTTGGATAATACATCAATCGATCGAGTATGTTTCAATACATATTAAATAACTTAATTGAGCTTTTATTCAAATTGGCATATATGATATGTAGCAATTAGTTGAGGACTACTCTAAGTCATTAATATCAACACGCATACACTTATAATTCATTGAAGTTACAGGTATTTGTATTAAGAACGGAATCGTTCATAAATGCCGAAAGATAAGGATATCTTTGTTTGATAGTTTTCTTTATTAAAGGTAATACTATCGGGAATTAAGCAAATCGAATGCATATATAGTTGTTTAAAAAAATTGAAGGTACCACTATCCGGAATTCAGTAAATTTATCGCATGGTTCTTTTTTTATTCAAGGTGCCACTATGTGAAATTCAACAAATTGAAGTTTATGTTTTTGGTTTTTTTTTTAACGGTAGGCCTACACACTATCCGGAATTCAACAAATTGAATATATAATTTGTTAGAATTAAGGTAACAGTATTCGGAATTCAGCAAATTGAATGTATATATATATATATATATATATATATATGTTTTACCCCAGGTATTGCTACCCAGTATTCAGCAAATTGAATGTATATATATATATTTGTTTTACCTCAGGTATTGCTACCCAGAATTCAGCAAATTGAATATATATATATATATATATATATATACATATATATATATATATATATATGTTTTACCTCAGGTATTGCTACCCAGAATTCAACAATTTGAATGTTATCAATCATCGAGTTAATATTACTTATTAGAAGTGTGGACTATTTTAGTATGTCGCATCTAATATGCACTAATTTCTCGTTTATTCTTCTAGCGGTTATAATTAAATTAGAGATAGGACAGAGAGAGAGATTGCTAACCCATAGTTAGTCCTACTTTGTGTAGAAAATTGTGAAAATTCGAAGATTTAGATGTTATTCAGTCCTATCTGCTTAGACACGGAAAGTCTAAATTCTCATCACAAGGCTTTAATTTGCATAGAATTCCCCCGGCATATCTCCTATTATTTATATATTGAATTAATTAATTTATATTCAAAATTCAAAGTGAGCATGCTGAGTTTAAGTGTGACAAGGATCTAATGGAAAATTTATTCGAAAGTTGAAAACTACACGCAATTATTCATTTATGGATCAGCCAATCAAAGATCAGCTAGCTTCATGTAGAGAGTTTTATAGTAAAAGAGCTTTAATGATAGATATGGAACCTTAATTAATCAATCTATAGTTCATTTGCTTCATGTTTCTTTATTTTTGTGTGTGTGTGTGTGGGAGGGGGTGGAGGTGATAAAATCACCATGCTATCACTTATCAGTGTCTATGCTATGAGTTATGAGTAATGATAATAGGCTGCATATGAATGAGTAATTATGACTAATTTTGAGTAATATACCAGTTTCAAAGAAACCAGTCTGCATATTATTATAAGAGCACACAGAGAAAGCAAAGCCATTAAGAAGAGACACCACGGAAATAGCAGCAGACATCGCAGAGGAAGCCAGCTATAATTCGGATAGGATAATATAAAATAGCTTATAGGTTACTGTGTCAGTTGTTGAAACAGCATTAGCTATTTCTTCTACCCATAACAAGAATATTCAATCCACAGAATTACTTGCGTAGGAACCTAGAATGGTGTTGTATTATTAAATTATATTGGCATCAACCACAGAGCTCTCGTCGTCAAAGGACTATGCACACTGGTGCTCGGTGCATTCTATATTCAGTTTTATCTTGCATGTAATCGCCATCTTATACCATTTAAGACACTGCCTACATTAATGCATCCGCGCTGAAGATCAAGCCTGCATTTAACGCAGAGTCGACGGCCATTTTTAAAATGTCTTCGATATGAGAATATCACAGCACAAAGCTGGCGTGATATGCACATATTTTGCAAGAGGCGATCACATCGGTATTACCTCCATGTGTAATCTTGCAAGAGACAGGACTTACATAAAACATGTAAAAACCAACAAACGTCAATGTTGGTAAATGGCCAGGGCTATTGGCGTTAACAAATATGGGCATGGCGTGTGCCTCTCGGGATACGCTCCTCATGGGATGGTCTTAAAAACCCTAACCATTATCCCTTTAAAAAAACCCTGCATGGGTGATAGATTCATTGCAATGCATGCTCTGAAACAATTGTCATGTCATGCTCCAAGGACACCCACACAAGGTCAAACGCAAAGGTCAAAATGCTGCCAAGAATTATCACGCCCAATTCTCATTCGTAGAGTCATAGTTAGAGGCCGGTCATTTAGTACGTGTTCAGTTAGTAGGAGTAGTCTTGGTGAGAAAAAAAAAAGAAAAGTGTAACTGGGTTTAATTGGGTCAATGGGACACTCATAGTCATAGAGAGAAAGAGAGAGAGAGAGCCGGTTGAAAAAAACACAACTGCAACCGGGTTTAATTGGGTCAATAGGCCACTCAGAGAGAGAGAGACAGTTGAAAAAACAAAATTGTAATCGGGTTTAATTGGGTCAATGAGACACTCAGAGAGAGAGAGACGGTTGAACAAAAAGAAACTGCAACCGGGTTTAATTAAGTCAATGGGACACCCAGAGAGAGGGAGCTTGTTGAGGATGGATACTGAGCAAAGGCTGAGTAAAGGCTTAGTGAAGGCTGGGTAAAGGCTGAGCAGGCGAGTTCTGGTGAAGCAGGGCGGCAGGCAGACACGGTGCCTTACTTGTCTGTGCAGCATTGATATTGATAACGAGGCTCACTGAAACAGAGCACAGACGCCGCCGTCAGAGGGCACTCATTAACTCACCACTAGGCACTAGGGGTGCAACGCCAGGGTTGGGGTTGGGGTGGGTTGGGGTGTTGGTGGGGGTTGAGGTGTTGTTGAGTGTGGTTGTAGGTGTGAGGGTGGGGGTATGGGTTGAGGTGTTGGTGAGTGTGGTGGTAGAGGTAGGGGTGAGGGTGGGGTGTGGGTTGAGGTCTTGGTGTGTGTGGTGGTAGGGGTGAGGGTGGGTGTGTGGGTGTGGGTTGAGGTGTTGCTGAGTGTGAGGGAGTGGTGGGGGTGTGGGTTGAGGTGTTGGTGAGTGTGGTGGTAGAGGTAGGGGTGAGGGTGGGGCTGGGGTTAGGTGTTGGTGCATGTGGTGGTAGGGTGAGGGTGGGTGTGTGGGTGTGGTTGAGTGTTGGTGAGTCTTGTGGTAGGGGTGAGGGGTGGGGGTGTGGGTTGAGGTGTTGGTGAGTGTGGTGGTAGGGGTGAGGGTGGGTGCGTGGGTGTGGATTGAGGTGTTGGTGAGGGTGGTGGGAGGGGTGAGGGTCATGGTGTGGGTTGAGGTGTTGGTGAGTGTGGTGGTAGGGTGGGGTGAGGGTGGGTGTGGGGGTTGGGTGTTGGTGTTTGGTGGGTGGGGTGGGTGGTGTGGGGTGTGATTGAGGTGTTGGTGAGTGTAGGGGTGAGGGTGGGGTGGGGTTGGTGGGTTTGGTGGTGGTGGTGGGGTGGGGGGTGTGTGGGTTGGGTTGGTGGTGTGGGGTGGGGTGTGTGTGGGTTGAGGTGTTGGTGAGTGTGGTGGTAGGGGTGAGGGTGGGGTGGGGTGGTGTTTGGTGTGTGGTAGGGGTGAGGGTGGGTGTTGGGTTGAGGTGTTGGTGAGTGTGGTGGTGGGGGGGTGGGGTGGTGGGGAGGGTGGTGGGTGTGGGTGAGGGTGTGGGTGTGGGTTGGGTGTTGGTGAGTGTTGTTGGTGTGGTGGGTGGGGTGGGGGTTGGGGTGGTGGTGTGGTTGGGGTGGGTGGGTGTGTGGGTGAGGTGTTGGTGGTGTGGTGGTGGGGTGAGGGTGGGGGTGTGTGGGTGGGGTGTGGTTGGGTGGTGGGTGGGGGGGGTTGGTGAGTGTGGTGGTAGGGGTGAGGGTGGGGGTGTGGGTGTGGGTTGAGGTGTTGGTGAGTGTTGTGGTAGGGGTGAGGGTGGGTGTGTGGGTTGAGGTGTTGGTGAGTGTGGTGGTAGGGGTGAGGGTGGGGGTGTGGGTGTGGGTTGAGGTGTTGGTGAGTGTTGGGGTAGGGGTGGGGGTGGGTGTGTGGGTTGAGGTGTTGGTGAGTGTGGTGGTAGGGGTGAGGGTGGGGGTGGGGGTGTGGGTTGAGCTGTTGGTGAGTGTGGTGGTAGGGGTGACGGTCGGGGTGTGGGTGGTGCTAGTGGGTGTTGAGAGTGGTAGGTATAGGAGCGATGTGTTGGGGAGGTAGTACTGAATAGCTTAGGAGTGCTATGCTGTGATTGGAAATGAAGGAAAAATACCAAAGATGGATGTCAAGATGTAGGGAATGGTCAAGGAGTGGTAGCGAGTGGTTCTGAGTGGTACTAAATGGTACTGAGCGGTACAGAATGGCCGTGAGTGACAGTGAGTTGTATTGAGTGGTCGAAAAGTGGTGCTGAATGGCACATAATGTCAGTGGATTGCAGTGAGTGGCAGTGAATGGCACTGAATGGTTTTGCGTGGTACTGAATGGCATTGAATGGTATTGTGGGGTAGTGAAGGGTACTGAAAGGTACTGGGTGGTACCTATTTGCATTGACTGGCAATGAGTGGTACTAAATGGTACTTCATGGTACTGAATTGTACTTCGTGGTACTGAATGGCAGTGAGTGGCAGTGTTTGGTACTAAATGATACTGAATGGTACTGAGTGGCACTGAATGATACTGAGTGGTATTTGATAGCAGTGATTGGTACTGAATGGAACTGTGTGCTGGAAAATAAGCAAAGAACAGTCCTCATTTTGTTTGCATGTTGGTACTTTTGTGTTTGTATTTAAAGTTGCATAGTCCGATGGTTTTGAATTTCTGTATTTTTTCTGAGAGAAATATATTAGATCGATCAGTAGTATCTACTTGACATTAGTTGAAAGTTACTTTTATTTTAAATGGTAAACTTTTGAGATATTTTGAGTGTAAACATGGAAAATTAGTTTTGGCAAGCTTGCCAAAACTCTGACACCATAGAAAACTTCTGCAGTAACAGGTTCTTGTTAAATTGACTCAGTATTGCATTCTACGCAGAAACAAATTCTTAATAAGTGCATCAGTATCTAAGTTAGATATTAAAATCAAATCTAGATAATTGGCTTGGTTTTGAAAATTTGATATTTCATCAGACTATGCAGCTTTAAATAGTATTTACCGGCACATTGACGGTTTTTGTTGTTGTTGACCTGTTTAGGACACACTTGGTGCTCAATACAGCTGGGGTGTCTAGGGTAGACCCCCCCACCCCACCCCACCCCACCCCACCACACCCCCCACCCCCACTCTCCCCAACCGCCGCTGTGTACTGTTGGTTGGCTGGTTGTTGGAGTTTTAGATCCTGGCAACATCTATGATCATATCAGGATGGGTACCGACTTGGCGACTTTCTAGTGCTTCCCCAGCATCAGACCAGGCCAACAGTACCATGACTTGATATCCCAGTCAATCACATTATCATGACACTGATCCAACCAGTCCTTTCCCTATCCTAATAATGCCAATCGCCTGGCTAGGAAGTGACATGTATCAATTTGTAAGCCATCGGTTTGACTTGACCAGAGTGGGACCTGTGGTTTCGAATCTCACGATCTACCAAAACAGAAGATGGATGCTCAACTCATTCGGCCATCCCATCTGGTACTAGTGGATCAATATTATATATTGTGCATATTACTTAGTTTCATTATTATACAGATACCGAACCACCTTGCGACCGGAAATGGCCCGGGTTTCTGGATTTTCCAGTTTTCTGGAGACCACCTAAATATATACTTAAACTATGAAATAAATAATGAAGAGTAAAGTACTAGATTCGATTCAACCGGTTAAAACGTCCCATAGCCGATGATAAAAAATCAATGCGCTGTATAGGTGTCGTTAAATAAAACAAACTTTCCTTTAACCGGTTAGAAATAATAGCTCTTTTTCTGGTAATTCGGGAATTCTGGACGCTGGCTAAGAAGGTTTGTACAGTTTGGTACCTGTATATTTTTGGAGTTATTCACATGATGCTAGTTGTAATGCAGTGAAGTATAATGAGGACAATATATGGGCCTTCAAAATGTGCACCTCCTCTCCTTCCACAACATAAAGCCCCCCCCCCCCCTCCTTCAACAGAAGGCATAAAACACAAAGAATTCAATAGAGGCCCACTAACAAACAGGCCCCAAAACAATGCCTCAAGATAGGGTCCCATCATGTTGCCCCCACATAGGACCGCAAGGATAGAGCCTTCCCTCCCACCCAGGACCCACAACACAAGGCCCCCAACATAAAGCCCCCAACATAAGGCCCCCAGCACAAAGCTGCCAGTACACAAGGCCCCACCAAAGGCCCGGCACAAGGCCCTACCAAAGGTACCCATCACAGAGTTCCCAGAATAAGGACCCCAACACAAGGTCCCCAACACAAGGTCCCCAACAGAAGGTCCCCAACATAAGGACCGCAACATAAGGACCCCAACACTAGGTCCCTAATATAAGGCCCTCAGCATAAGGCCCCCAGGATAAGGACCCCCAACACAATGTATTCAACACAATGTCCCCAACATAAGGTCCCCAACACAAGGTCCCCAACATAAGGCCCCAAGCTTAAGGATTCCAGTACAAAGTCCCTAACACAAGGACCCCAACATAAGGCCCCACCACAAGGTCTGCAACACAAGGACCCCAACACAAGGTCCCCGACATAAGGCACCCACCGTAAGGCCCAACCCAAGGTCCCAAAAATAAGGTCCCCAATAGAAGGTCCCCAACATAAGGGCCCTAGCATAAGGCACCCAACACAAGGTCCCCAATACAAAGTACTGAGCACAAAGACACTAATCTTAATGCTCTCTACTCCCAACTCCTCTCTGATACAATCACCCTGTCCACACCTAACTGTGGATATGGCTCCTTGCCTGAGGGGGTCAGTGCAGAATACTACTACATAACTCCGACAGCCAAAATCCACCAACGGAAGTCTAGAATATGTTCAATTGTTTCTGCACGAGGGCCTCGAATAGTAATATTAAAAAGTAAATCTTGTGTTTATGGGTTGTTCTCAGAAACTGTGTACCACATTTGTGACATGGAAACCGAAAGTTTAAAACATTCCAAGTAATGGCAGAAAACATATCAAATAATAGCAGAATCCATGTTCATATTAAGGTTCACATGTTGTGCATATTTCAAATTTGAATAATTGTCTTCAATTTTTTATTTTGATCCTATCCAAATTGAGAAAACTGTCAAAATTAACAGTGTAACATCCATCTATTACATCATTTTAGCATAAACAACAAAATCAAACAAGATTTGATTGATTACAATTAAGGCAAAAAAAACCATTGTTTTACAAGAAAAAAGTTGATTAAAAAAAATCTTGGGAGGTTCATGGTGTCAATGGGCAAAATTTCACATTTTCATTTTAGCACAAAATCATATAAGCATATTTTGAATAAATTTTGTGGGATACATTAACTACATGCAGTATTGCTAATATACGTAATACACAAAGGCAACAATAACAATTTGACTTGTTACCCGCCCTCGCCCCCCCCTCCGAACAAATAAAGGCTTAATCATTAACAATGTAATGTGATAACCAAATATGTGGTACACCATTGTGAGAATGACCCTTAAGTGCCTGTCACACCTTACCGGATTGAGTACCGGACACAACTGGACAAAGAATTTTCTAGTCCAGTGGTTTTCGGTATCTAAATGTACCGAAATGTGCCAAATTGTTGCGCTTTTGGGTCAAAGGCCGCCGGATGAAATGGATGATAAACGGACAAGGAATGTACATTAACGAATAGCCACCAGACGATAACCGGACGACAACCGAATGTCAAACGGATGGATCGAACATCAACGGACACATACTGGACTGTTCATGGAAGCGCCAAAAACATATAAAAAACTGACGGACTGAATTCCCGTAACACAGTCAATGGACTCTGCAGTAAGCACACCGGAGACTAATGGATGGAAACCAGACATGAACCGGAAAAAACTGAAAAAACTGATTTAAAACGGATGCCAACCATACACGTCAGTCCGGCGGCGTCTGGTACAAGTTTTGTGCATGTTCAAAACTTGCCACCGTACACACCAGACACCACCGGACAGAGAATGGAAACGGCAGATGCCAACCGTATATAAACCATATATTGACATATTTCACCGGACAGTGTCCGTTTTCTATCCGGTACCCCAATCCGGTAAGGTGTGACTGAGCCTTAATAGATGTTGTATAATTTATTATGTGAGTATTATTTTAGGAGGAAGGCGGGTATTATCTCCAATCGGAATAATACCCAATATATCATAAGAGACACTGTTTAGGCTACCATCTAAGAGAAAATGCAAATGTATCTGTACTTGTCAGCAACTGTCTTCATAAATTGTGTAGGTCACACAACTCGCCTAGGGTAGTGCTCAATGGACTGTCTTCACATCTATGTTATCTTCTGATGTCTTCTTTTGCTCCCTACCACCCAGTAAACCGCTTGGATGCGCCCATTCAGTCCCGGGGAGCGCAAATAGCGCACACACAGAATTTTGCACTGCTGCTCACTACTTGTCGTTCAAATTTTGACTTTATAATAAATGGGTAAGGGCCTTTTCGTAGGTACCAGCCAGAGAACTTCTCATCCAAACCGTGACTTGTCTTGTCTCTCTAAATGTAGGAGTTAAATGATGTTGCCTATCTATTTCAAATTTTAATTTCATGTTCTATTGATATTAATTATTATTAGTGCAGAGGAGCAAAGCACCCAAGACCACCAAGCCCAGTTCGTCTTATTACCTGAATCGATCCGACCTACCAAAGGAGTACAAACAGCAGCGGCAAACTTAGTTAGGGTCACAGGTGATGGTTGGGTTAGTCAGCGGGGCGGGGTGAATCGTCACACCGTTACACCGCTACACTGTAGTGTGGCACCGCTATATCACCATTCCATGACACACCGCTACGCCGCTACACTACAGTGTGTTAGTTGGTTGTTGGAGCTTTACATCCTGGCAACATCTAAGCTCATATCAGGACGGGTACTGACTTATGACAGTGTGCACACATGGCAACATTATAGTGCTGTCCCACTGGGAAATCAGGCCAGCAGCACCATAACCCGATATCCCACCCAGTCACATTATCCTGACACTGAGCTAACCAGTTCTAACCCTATCCTATTCATGCCGAGCACAATGATAGGAAGCCACATTTTGTATGTCATTGGTTTGACTCGACCTGGAACCAAACTTCCGATCTCCCGCACGCGAGGCCCGCGCTGTACCGATTCGGACACCGCGCTCGGTCACACTGCAGTGTGAGACCGCCATATGACCATACCATGACGCACCGCTACACCGCTACACCACTACACCGCTACACCACTACACCACTACCCTGTAGTGTGAGACCGCTATTTCACCACACTATGACACACCGCTACACATTTAGATCGCTATAGCATCACCCAGCTTCGCCACTACATCATTACGCTGATAAACCTTCGGGTGTCTACACCACTACACTGCTACAGCGTAAGAATGCTGTACAGCTACACCGATACCTCATTACATCAAGACACAACTAGAACACTACACCATTATAGGCTGTTACACCGTTACATGGTTACAACATGAGGCTACTGTAGGACTACACCATTAGACTGTTATACTGTTAAGCTGCTACACCATTACACATATCACTAGGCTGCCATCCAGTCGGGGTGCTACCCAGTTAGGCTGCTACCCAGTTACACTGCTACCCAGTTACGCTGCTACTCTGTTAGGCTGCTCCACCATTAGGTTGCTACCGTGATTGTCTGCTAACCTGTTAGGCTGCTCCATCATTACGCTGCTATATCTTAGAACAGTATATAGGAGCAAAGTCCTCCCAGTGAATGAGATGCACACTAGATCTAATATCACATACCTGAGCCTAAGGAGAGATGCACATCTGCTATCTCTTATGTTTATCAGAGCCAAGGATGAAAACTACATAGACCGTACCACCAGAGTTACCAGGCAGGGGGGGTGCTACCCTCCTCAAAGTTCCTAAACCACTCACAAATAGACTCAAAAGAGCCCCTATCTACAAAGGCAGCAAATTATGGAATGAACTCCCAGTCAGGATTAGACATGCACAAACACAACTGGAATTCAAGAACCTGGTAAGAATTCACCAAGCCAATCAGGCCCTTCTACAGGCCTAGTGATGAGCCGCTCCCTTACCTGCTGCCAACAAACCAAGTTATCCACCTTACAAATTATTTGCCCAGCAAATTCAGAAAATATATATCAGTCTGGTAGTATTGCTATAAACATAGACACTAATAAAGACTGTACTAGACTACTACATGACTGAAATGTACAATCCTCCAAGCATAGTTTATCCCATCATTACTAACAACCTACTTACTCAAACTACTTCATGTAGTCAAAAACACACGCAAGGTATTATCTTTTAAGCATAACCCTACAAGCTAACCACACTCTATCTAACAGAATAAACAAACCATTCTACTAACACTCCATCTCAAAATGCTATCTCCAACAACATGATAATTATGCAATTCACAACACCCTAGGCATACCAACCTGTGAAGGGAAATAATGCACCTACCCACTCCGTAATGTAAAGGTCTAATCAATGCACATGTATGTATCTAAGGCTACATGTATGTTAGGCTGCTACAATGTTAGGCTGCTATAATATTCGCCTGTTATAATGTGTGCCTGCTACAATGTTAGGCTGCTACAATGTTAGGCTGTTGCACCACTAGGCTGCTACACTGTTAGGGTCTTACAATGTTAGGCTGCTCCAATGTTAGGCTGCTTCAATGTTAGGCTGATACAATGTTAAACTGCTACATCATTAGGCTGCTTCAATGTTAGGCTGCTGCACTGTTAGCCTGCTACACTGTAAGTCCGGTACATCATTACGATGCTATACTGTTAGGCTGCTACACCATAGGCAGCTACATTGCTAGGCTACTACAATGTTAGGTTGTTACACCATTAGGCTTCTGCAGCAGTAAGTTGTTACAATGTTTGTGTGATATATTATTAGGCTTCTACAGCAGTAGCTTGTTACAATGTTTGTGTGATATATCATTAGGCTTCTACAGCAGTAGGTTGTTACAATGTTTGGTTGGTATATCATTAGGCTTCTACAGCCGTAGGGTGTTACAATGTTTGTGTGATATATCATTAGGCTACCACATCAGTAGGTTGTTACAATTTGTGTGCTATATCATTAGGCTTCCACAGCAGTAGGTTGTTACAATATTTGTGTGATATATCATTAGGTTTCTACAGCAGTAAGTTGTTACAATGTGTGTGATATCATTAGGCTTCTACAGCAGTAGGTTGTTACAACGTTTGTGTGATATATCATTAGGCTTCTACAAGAGTAGGTTGTTACAATGACTCTGTGATATATCATTAGGTTTCTACAGCAGTAGCTTGTTACAATGTTTGTGTGATATATCATTAGGCTTCTGCAGCAGTAGCTTGTTACAATGTTTGTGTGATATATCATTAGGATTCCACAGCAGTAGGTTGTTACAATGTTTGTGTGCTATATCATTAGGCTTCCACAGCAGTAGGTTGTTACAATATTTGTGTGATATATCATTAGGTTTCTACAGCAGTAAGTTGTTACAATGTGTGTGATATCATTAGGCTTCTACAGCAGTAGGTTGTTACAACGTTTGTGTGATATATCATTAGGCTTCTACAAGAGTAGGTTGTTACAATGTCTCTGTGATATATCATTAGGTTTCTACAGCAGTAGCTTGTTACAATGTTTGTGTGATATATCATTAGGCTTCTATAGCAGTAGGTTGTTACAATGGTTGTGTGATATATCATTAGGCTTCTGCAGCAGTAGCTTGTTACAATGTTTGTGTGATATATCATTAGGATTCCACAGCAGTAGGTTGTTACAATGTTTGTGTGATATATCATTAGGCTTCCACAGCAGTAGGTTGTTACAATGTTTGTGTGATATATAATTAGGCTTCCACAGCTGTAGCTTGTTACAATGTTTGTGTGCTATATCATTAGGCTTCCACAGCAGTAGGTTGTTACAATGATTGTGTGCTATATCATTAGGATTCCACAGCAGGAGGTTGTTACAATGTTTGTGTGCTATATCATTAGGCTTCTATAGCAGTAGCTTGTTACATTGTTATATTGTGTGTGCTATATCATTAGCCTTCTATAACAGTAGCTTGTTACAATGTTTTTGTGTGCTATCATTAGCCTTCCACAGCAGTAGCTTGTTACAATGTTTGTGTGCTATATCATTAGCCTTCTACAGCAGTAGGTTGTTACAATGGTTGTGTGCTATATCATTAGGCTTCCACAACAGTAGGTTGCTACACTGTTTGTGTGATATATCATTAGGCTTCCACAGCAGTAGGTTGTTACAATGTTTGTGTGCTATATCATTAGGCTTCTACAGCAGTACGTTGTTAGAATGTGTGTGTGCTATATCATTAGGTTGCTACAGCAGTATGTTGTTACAATGTTAGGTTGTTACAATGATCGGCTGCTATATTATTAGGCTTCTACAACGGTAGGTTGTTACAATGTTTGTAGAAGCTGTAGAAGCTGTTACAATGATAGGCTGCTACACCATTAGGCTGATACAGCAGTAGATCGCTGTCGTGTCATACTACTAAGCCCCTACCCTATTACCCTACTACAGTACTAGACCCCTACACCACTACATCATTAGGCTACTATATGTGGATTAGATGTAAGCGCCTTAAATAATGGACACAACGCCATGTCCTAGGTAAGGGTTGGGTGTGCGGGTGGAGTGTGGGCATGGAGTGTGGAGTGTGGGTGTGGAGTGTGGGTGTGGGGTGTGGAGTGTGGGTGTGGGGTGTGGAGTGTGGGTGTGGAGTGTGTGTGTGGGTGTGGGCGTGGAGTGTGGGTGTGGGGCGTGGAGTGTGGTGTGGAGTGGGTATGGAGTGTGGAGTATGGGTGTGGAATGTGGGTGTGTGTGGAATGTGGGTGTGTGTAGAGTGTGTGTGTGGAGTGTGTGTGTGGAGTGTGGGTATATGGTGTGGGGGTGCGGTGCAGTAGCTGAAGGGTGCAGAGTGAGGATGGAAGCTTGAGGTTGGAAAGAAAGAGGGCGTATGGAAAAGTTATCAAATAAGACAGAGATCTGCAAAGATACTTCAGGTAAAATAAGGTCGGGATATCGCCTAGGTAACAGCGTCCGACCCCCCACCTGGCGGCTATTATCAAGAAGCTCAGGGGTGATACTTGCTAGCCCAAACAGAGTTAAAGTTGCATTGTCCGATCGTTTTGAGCTTCTGTAATTTGTTCTTAGATAAATATGTAAAATTGATTGTTATAATATACCTTACTTTAGTTTGAAGTAACCACTGAAATATATATTATATAACACTGTGTTCAGCGGAGAATAACTTCCTCTGTGGCTCGTATTAATGTGGAAGCTCTAAGTGCTATCCTATTATTGTTAATATGTATTGCTTTATCCAAAGATAATATGCACATAAATATATCGCATACCCCTGTTTAGCTATGATGTGTCAATGATGTTTCAATTGTTTGATCGATTGTGGAGAATCTTTTAGTGTGTCATTTACACACAAAATAAAAAGATAACATTGCCTTGTTTTTGGACTAGAGTGGGACTAAAACCAGCATATCTGTCCTTTTTGGGAAGGTCATCCGGCTGGACCGCCTAGCCTCCCTGATGCAATCATTCTAATCAGTCATACCTGTATTCTAACACCTATAACTGGTTGGTGGGTTGTTGGAGTTTTACATCCTGGCAACAGGTAAGGTCATATCAGAACAGGTACCGACTTGTGTTGCCCCACTGGGAGACCAGGCTGCCGGCACCGTGACCCGATTTCCCACTCAGTCACATTATCCTGACACTGAGCTAATCAGTCATTGCCCTATCCTAGTAATGCTGAGCGCCGAGCTAGTTTTTACAAATTAATTGGTGGTTTCTTTACCTCGTGTCGGCAGCATAGGCCATCACGGGCTAGGTAGTGACAAGTATCAGTGTTGTAAGTCATTGGTTTGACTCGATCAGGAATCGAACTCCCGACCTTTCGCACGGGAAGTCTGCGCTCTACCGATTCGTCCACTGCATCCGGTACAAATCTTTGGAAGGATTCCTAATTCCTGCTTTAAGGGGTTAGGGAAGGATTGGTTGGTTGTTGGAGTTTTGTGTCCTGGCAACATCTAAGGTCACATCAGGCCTGGCATCGACTTGTGCCAGTGCGCACTCACGGCGACTTTACAGTGCTGCCCCACTGGGAAATCAGACCACCGGCACCATGACCTGATATCACACTCAGTCCTTCCCTCATACGCACCTTTACTCACTCACCCATACACTCACGCCCCTTCCCTTAATTACACGTTCATTCACTCACTTACTCAGTCATCCATTCACGCACTCACGCCCCGACTCAAACACTCACTCACGCACTCAGTCAGACACTGCACCACCTGTTCATTCTACGGAATCTCCCGGTTAATACCCCTGTCACACTACGACGTAACGAGCCAACGTGAGCCTAACGTGATCATTTTTCGTCATTACGTTGCCGTACGTTGGGTTACGTTATGATGACGTCATAATGACGTTAGAGTGACGTCGAGCTACGTCATGTTACGTCGTGTTACGTCGGCGCGCGTCTAGGTTTTGAACCTGTTCAAAACTTTCGACGTATCTCGACGTGACGCCGTCACGTCGGGATGACGTGACAATGACGTTAGGTAGACGTTCCGCGATCGTTATAGCAGCGTAAATGACGTTAGAGTCACGTTATGTCACATCAGACCGACGGCCCGGGTGGGAGCAACGTGTGGGCCGCGTTTTGCACGTTACGGTCACGTCACGGTCACGTTACGGTCACGTTACGGTCACGTCACGGTCACGTTACTGTCACGGTTACGGTCACGTTACGGTCACATTACGGTCACGTTACGGTCACGTTACGGTCACGTTACGGTCACGTTACGGTCACGTTACGGTCACGTTATGGTCACGTTACGGTCACATTACGGTCACGTTATGGTCACGTTACGGTCACGTTACGGTCACGTCAACTACGCGGCATTCACGTCCACAATTTGCATATTACGCCGATAACTTCGACGTGATATCATTATTTTCACGTTGTGGTTACGCTGACGTAGTCACGTCGTAGTGTGACAGGGCCATAAAGCTGACCTGAAATCCAACTATCAAATTCAGAAACATCTTTGAAAAGGTATAATAACCTTATCAGACCAGTACACTCCTGACATGGTCCCAGAGTGATGCACTGGTGGGTGCTGGTATTTCTAGGTGGTGGTGAGTGAGGGTGAGGGTGAGGGTGAGGGTGAGGGTGATGGTGATGGTGATGGTGATGGTGATGGTGAGGGTGGCCAGGGAGGTGGGGGGGGGGTGTCTATTCAGAAAATGTGTATATATATGAAGTATTTCTATGCATGAAATATTTCTATGCGTAGAATATGAAGAGTTCAGGCGCAAAACCCCGTAAATGGCAATCCAAAAATTGAAATAAACCTTGGCATCAAACCTTTGTCATGGTCTGCACTGACCTCTCAGGCAAGGAGCTGCATAGACAGGTAGGCATGGGTAGTATGGTGATATCAGGCAGCCTAGGCAGTGTAATGGTTAGCACACTGGCCTGGAATGCAGAGCGATGTGGGTTTGAGTCCCGCTCTAGGCGCAATATTTCCCATTTTCATCAACCCCATGACACTGGTTGCTGTGACCATAATCCTGTACAAGCTATGCACTGGATGGTTGTTGAACCTACCCTGTGTATGTATATGTAAGTGCATTGCCTGTATGTATGTAATTGTAAGCATTAAAAGACTTATAATTCCAGGGGGACAAGTGTAGTGGTCTGCACTGACCTCTCAGGCAAGGATCCGCATAGACAGGTAGGTGTGGGTAGTAATGTCATATCAGGGAGCCGAGGTGGTGTAATGGTTAGCACACTGGCCCGGAATGCAGAGAGATGTGGGTTTGAGTCCTGCTCTAGACACAATATTTCCCATTTTCATCACCCAAATGACTGGTTGCCGTGACCATGATCCTGTACAAGCTATGCATTGTATGGTTGTTGAACTTACCCTGTGTATGTAGATATGTAAGTGCATTGCCAGCATGTAATTGTAAGCATCAAAAGACTTACAATTCCAGGGGGATGAGCGTAGTGGTCTGCACTGAACTATCAGGCAAGGATCCGCATAGACAGGTAGGCATGGGTAGTATAGTGATAATAGGGAGCCTAGGTGGTGTAATGGTTAGCACACTAGCCTGGAATGCAGAGAGATGTGTTTGCTTTGTTAGATTCTTACTTTTTGTAACCATTGCTCCATAATCATATCAACATAAGAAAAGTGGAATTAGCTAGAATTAAAATTATTTTCAGATAAAGATTTTTTATTTTTATTCAAGCTGTATTTTTGAATTGGTGTTAACGGGGTTTTGCACCTGAACTCTTCATATGTTTATGCATAGAAGCTGACACTACATCAATTCTGTCTCTATATAAAAACTCTATACATACATAGAATTTGTCTATATATAAAATTTGTATATCCATAACATTTGTCTATGAATAAAATCTATATCAGTACATAACTTTGTCTATTCATTATATCTGTCTATACATACAATCTTTCTATGCATAACATCTGTCTATACATACAATCTGTCTATGCATAAAATCCATATATACATAAAATAGGTCAGTATGAAGAGCTCAGGCGTAAAACCATGTAAACACCTATCCAAAAATGTAGTTTAAATAAAAGATTTCTACCTGAAAATAATTGTAATTCTCACTAAGTGCACTTCTCCTATAACCAGATGGCTATCGACCAATGAACAAAAGAGTAAGAATATATAAAAAACTAACCTTTTGAAGGTTTGATCCCAAAGTTTATCTCCATTTTTGGATTGGCGTTTAAGTGGTTTTGCGCCTGAATTATTCATATATAATATCTATCTATATATAAAATATGTCTATTCATACAATCTGTCTATACATACCAATTGTCTATGCATAAAATCTGTCTATACATATAATCTGTTTATATCGATCTATCTATGCATATAATCTGGCTTTATATTAAATATACCTATACCTAAAATATGTCTATGTTCTATATTTAGATCTGTCTGTACCTAAAATATGTCTATGCATATCCAAATATTATCTGATTTTAAACAAACAACCCTTCTGACTTAATCCTTGAAGTCCATTTAAGCGGAGCTGCTTACAACTCACATAATATATGCAGAGAACATTTCACTGGTGGATACAGGGACCAGTTACATGAAAGGGTATAAGGTCATGGAGGCTGGATGTGCAGTTTGAAGCAATGGTTAGTATCCTAGGAAGTACACACTATTCTACTATCCTTAACAGCCTCACTGGCTCTACCGCTGGCTGAATCCTGATTAGCCAGTGAAGACATAATTGCGCAAAGCCATGTTGATTAGGTCTTATGTAATATATTAGTTTGCAAGTGTGCAATCCCAGTATTCAGTTGAATTGTTTTAATTTTTTTTTAATTGAGGCTGTATTTATACTGTCCATAGCATATAAGCCCAGGTACCCAGGCTTGTTTTCAATGCTGGCCAGTTGTAGTGTTGGTGTTATCTTACCACACAGTGGCTGCTGATAAGGTATTTGATTGCCTGCATTTCAGTAGCAGATAGATAATTGGTTGGTATGGTTAATAGCTTATGTTAGTTTTTTTTAAATTTTATTGGTATATATGTATTTATTTGTTCTACTCTTATTACTAGACTAGCCTACTCCTATTTACATTCAATTGGGCGTCCCGCTGGTGGGCCGTGACATATCACATGCCCCTTTGCAGTGCAGCTTATTGGGGGTTTCCTAGCCATATTTTGCACAGATAGCAGAATTGATGTGTCATGGGGGTGATGAAAATGGGAAATACTGCGCCTAGAGCGGGACTCGAACCCGCATCTCTTTGCATTCGGGCAGTGTGCTAACCATTACACCCCTAGGCTCCCTGATATCAACACTCCCACGCTACCTGTCTATGTGGTTACTTGCCTGAGAGGTCAGTGCAGACCACTACCTCGTCCCCTGGAATTGTAAGTCTTGTAATGCTTACAATTACATACATACAGGCAATGCACTAACACATCATACACAGGGTAGGTTCAACAACCATACAGCGCAAAGCTTGTACAGGATCCTGTCACGGCAACCAGTGTCTGGGGGTGATGAAATGGAATATGGCTAGAGGGACTCGCCAATTCTTTTTGGTTGTTTTGGTTGTTTGTTGTTTGTGGTTGTGGGGTGTGGTTGCAAAAGCGATTCTCGAGGCAACAAAAGTGTGACTAGGAGACCACAAGTGAAAGCATTCCAATTAATAGCAGAAAATAATCTAAATTTGTTTGTTTTTGTTTGTTTGTTGGAGTGTTACATCATAGCAACATCTACGATCATATCAGGACGGGTACCGACTTGTGACAGTGCACACTCATGGCGAATTAATAGTGTTACCCCACTGGGAAATAGGGTCGCTGGCACCCTGACCCAATATCCCACTCAATCACATTATCCTGACTGAGCGAACTGGTCCTTGCCCTATCCTAATAATGCCGAGCACCTGGCTAGGAAGCAACAAGTATTCATTTTAAAGTCATTGATTTGACTCGACTGGGAACCAAACTCCTGACCTTCCACACGCGAGGCCCATGCTCTACCAATTAGGCCACTGTGCTCGGTAAATAATCCAAATAATAGCAGAATCCATGTTCATATGGAGGTTTTCATGTTGGAGTTTAAAAAAAAAGAAGCTATTATACTTTTTGCTTTTGATTTTATACAAATTGAGCAATAGGTTAAAATCATTTGTGTAACATGGAAATCAAGCACACATCGAGAAAATGATTTTAACATACACAACAGATTCAAAGAAGATTGTGTTGCTTGCTGTTAAGCAACAAAAGACTCGCAAGAATTCTTTTTCTTTTTCTTAAGTCTGGGTTTTGATGTTTTAATTTTCACATTTTCAGTTCAGCACAAAAACCATACAAGTATATTTTTGATACATTTTGTGGGATAGATTCAATGCAATCAGAGGTAACAATATTTATTTGACTAGCTACCATAAATAGAAAGAAGTTTGTTTGTTTGTTTGTTGTTGTTTTACGTCCTAGCAACATCTAAGGTCATATCAGGATGGGTACCGACTTGTGACAGTGCACACTCATGGCGACTTTATAGTGCTGTCCCACTGGGAAACCAGGCTGCCGGCACCATGACCTGGTATCCCACTCAGTCACATTATCCTGACACTGAGCACACCAGTCCTTGCCCTATCCTAATAATGCTGAGCACCTGGCTAGGAAGCGACAAGTATCAATTTTAAAGTCATTGGTTTGACTCGACCGGGACTCGAACCCACGACCCCACGATCTACCAGCACGGGAGACGGACGCTCTAGCTAACATCGTAGTAATGTAAACACCGAATATGCGGTGCCCAGTTTCAGAGAACATACCCAAGTACACAGACCAGTCTGGGTTTCTTGAAGTTAAAAAAAACAAACATTTTTATTCTCCTGAATTGGTCTATTTTTCAGTTCCGGGGCACTGGTCTTCCATCCATAGACTACATTAGTCAGAATTTACACAAAAAGTTACATATATTTGCATCACATACGGATACAATATATTTGTTAGCATATTAGAATATACTCAGCATATTAATGTGTTTATAGGATGTGCAGACATTGTGTTTTAGTGGATTCTCACTGCAACTTTGCATGATCACGTGATCTACCCACTTTCACAGCTTGGTTGGTTGGTTATTGGAGCTTTACATCCTGGCAACATCTAAGGTCATATCAGGATGCGTACCAATTTGTGACAATGTGGACTCATGGCGACTTTACTGTGCTGCCTCATTGGGAAATCAGGCCACTGGCACCATGACACAATATTCCACTCAGTCACATTATCCTGACACTGAGCTAACCAGTCCTTGCCCTATCCTGTTAATGCTGAGCACCAGGCTAGGAAGTGACAAGAGTCAATTTTATAAGTCATCACTCTTGCAGATTCAGTGCAGTTGATTACCGTAACACTAGCTTCAATATGAATTAGGTCAAGTAAACTAGGTCAAGTGAGCAGGTTCGATTAGAGGTTGCTGCCATCCCGCTGTCACAAAAATCTCTAAAGAAAGATGTTTTGTAAAAAAACAACTTAAAGCTGAATAGTCCGATGAAAGCATCAAATGTCCAAAACCAAAGCGCCTATATAGATTTGATTCCGCATATCCAAAATCCGATACCGGTGCACATCTTAAGCATTTATCGCTGCGTAGAAGGGAATGCCGTGTCAATGTAATAGAACCTGTGACTGTTCATGCCTAAGTGTTAGGATTTTGACGTGCACAGCCAAAGTAAATTTGACATGTTTTCACTTCAAATATTTCCAAACCTAACCATTTATACTAAATGTTACTTCAAATTAAACAAAGACAGATAATAGCAATCAATTTAATATATTTATCACATAAGCTGGTAGTGTATGAAAAGGCAAAGCTTTTGATGTCTCAAAGTGAAGATCAGGGACATTAATTGTGGTTAGAATTAGATGTAAACCACTTTGTCAGTTGAACAATCTTAACGTTGCACAGCCCGATGATTTTGAGTTTCTGTCATTTTCTTAGACAGATACATTCGATTGATCGTTCCAATCTGTCCTACTTTTAGTTTGAAGTGACTTATATTGTAAATGACTAACTTTCGAAATATTTGAAGTGCAAACATGCAATATCAATTTTGGCATACACGTCAAAACTCTGGCACCATAGGCTTCAGCCGTAATCTCTTCTATTAGAATGGTGTATTATATACCCTTCTATGCAGCAACAAATGTTTAAAAAGTGCACCAATATCTAAGTTGGATATGTCAAATCAAATCTCAATAAGAGTTTTGGTTTTGTAAATGTGATGCTTTCATCCGGTCAAGAAGGCCTAATAATTATAGAGTGATGTGATAATGCACAGACGATGCCAACAGATAGCAAGTGTGCACATACTATGCCAACAGATAGCAAGTGTGCACATATTATGCCTAAAGATAGCAAGTGTGCACAGACTATGCCAACAGAAAGCAAGTGTGCACAGTCTATCTCAATAGATAGCAAGTGTGCACAGACTATGCCAACAGATAGCAAGTGTGCACATACTATGCCAAAAGATAGCAAGTGTGCACATACTATGCCAACAGATAGCAAGTGTGCACATATTATGCCAACAGATAGCAAGGGTGCACAGACTATGCCAACAGAAAGCAAGTGTGCACATACTATGCCAAAAGATAGCAAGTGTGCACAGCATATGCTAACAGATAGCAAATGTACACATACTAGCCCACTATATAGCAAGTGTGCACATACTATGCCAACAGATAGCAAGTGTGCACAGAATATGCCAACATATAGCAAGTGTTCACATACTATGCCAACATATAGCAAGTGTGCACAGACTATGCCAACACATAGCAAGTGTGCACATACTATGCCAACAGATAGCAAGTGTGCACAGGCTATGCCAACATATAGCAAATGTGCACAAACTATGCCAAGAGATAGCAAGTGTGCACATACTATGCTAACAGGTCGCGCGCACAGCTGTGTCATATCTAGCAGCACACACACCAACTCTATATAATAGCAATCAAATAGTAGCGTTATATCCTAGCAATGAGGCACCAAGTAACGCTACACCTATTGGTTACCATAGCAACGCTGCATAATGCCCGTAGCTAGCAACAAACACAGCATCTACCAACAACGGATCTTTGTCACGCATATTAACTGAGATTTCTTCAATTATTCACACAATTATGATTGAGCTGTCAACGGGGATTTCAACTCGTTGCGATGTCTACATGGCGATAGTATAAATACATATATACACCAACTTCCCCCATTAACATCATGGTTAGGGTTCCTGTAAATCATGAGTTTAACTGAAAATAATGTTAAGTGAAAGCAAGTAAATAATACGCCTTGAATGTTGCCATAACCCCCTGATACACAGAGGGTGCCATTCTCAATGGTCCACTTCATGTAACATAGAGGGTGACATTCACAAGGGTACACATCATGTAACATAGAGGGTGCCATTCATAATGGTACACCTCATGTAACATAGAGGGGGCCATTCATAATGGTACACGTCATGTAACATAGAGGGCACCATTCATAATGGTACACCTCATGTAACATAGAGGGCACTGTGCACGATGGTGCACCTCATGTAGCATAGAGGGTGCCATTCGTGATGGTAACCTGGTATAACATAGAGTGCGATATGAATGATGGTACACATGATGTAAGACAAAGGGTGCAATTCAGGATAGTAACGTAGATGACACCATTCACAATGGTAGCCATATGTAACATAGATAGCACTGTGCATGATGATGCACCTCATGTAAGCTACCATAGAGGGTGCCATTCACAATGGTACACCTCATGTAACATATACGGAACCATTCACAATGGCACACCTTGTCTAACATATATGTAACCATTCACAATGGTACCCGTAACATAGAGGGAACTATGCACGATGGTGTCCTGATGTAACAGAGAGGGTAGAATTCACCATGGTATACCTCATGGAAACAGAATGTGTCATACACAATTAGAGCACACTGAGAGACAATCAAAATATGTAATAAAAATAAAAACAGAAGTTGCCTGCATGCAGAAGTGCAGAACTCTCAAATATCAGATCACAATATTACAATACTCAATAGCAATCTTGATGGCAACGACTAGTAATAAAAACTCTCCAAAATATGAAAGAAAATTAGGTTTATAATCATGATGGCAACTACTACTAGTAGCAACAATCAAAGCTCTCCAAAATATGAAACAAACTTTAAGTTACAATAATCATGGCGCAATGTTTACCGGAACAAATAAAAAGTAAACAAGACTTAAAACGAAAAAAAAGGACAACTACCAACATTTAGACATTTTAATTGTATCAATAAAAATAAATATAAATAAATCGGGACAGCAGCCACTACCAGTCAGAACTCACACAGCGAGGCAAATAATATCAGCAGCTTAGAATAGAATGTGTTTGCCATACAAGGGAGTCTTTGTGGAGGGGAGGGAGGAGGAGTTGGTGTTTAAGAAATAAAATTCATTATTAACTATGATTTACCTGATCGCTGACGTTGCAAACACTTGTCCATTGGAGCCTACGGCAAGGACGATAATAGATGCGACGACAACGAGCAGATCTGCAATAGAACGCCACCAGGTGGCAGCACATTCAGCATAGTGTATGGGTAATATACCAGAGAAGCATGAGATGCCAAGTCAGGAGAAATCGAGAAGGCAATTGTTGTTGTTATTGTACATTAGTAGATTGCACAGGGGAAATTTCAATCACGGACACTTGGTCTTCCTCATTCCACTGCTCCTTGCCCTATCCTAGTAAATGCCGAGCGCCAGGCTTGGGAGCAACAAGTATCGATGTTGAAGTCATTTTGCAGAATGTGACCTCATTGAGCAGTGTGTGTCAGGATAGGTACTGACTTGTTGTAAAATATTCCGATATTAAAGCATTGGTGGGGGAATGCAAATGTTCTATTATGAAACAGGTATACGTGACCAGGTGCATATATATGTGTTTATGTAGGTGCTGGTGGTGATTGATTGATTGGTAAATAGACATAGTGGTGCTGGCAGGACTGTGTGTAAGGGGCACTCAGAGCCGTACACACTACCCCCTCCCCCCTCTGCTAGTCAGGATCACCATGCTCAGGCTCAAGGCAGGTGGTGGCCAAGGGACCCACACAGCTTGGGGGTGGTGGGCAGATCACTGGTAACCATGGGGACCAGGAATGCTGAATCCCTATTGGTAGAGCTAGAAATGCTTGTTTCTCATTGGGAGAATGGGGTGGAGTGATACACTATACTGAATCCAGGTAGCATATAAATAATAAACCAGAGGGCTTGACTTTCTCTCTTCTTTCACACTTTATACTCTTCCTTTCTCTTTGCCTGGCTTGATTTCACTATAGCCTGCATACACAACCACAGATTCGAGCAGTAGACTTTACATACTGGTGACCATGACGAGTGGTAAAACTATTAGGATTCAACTCTACTTCATGGAGACCTACTCTTTACATTGTGACAAAAAAGCTTGTTTTATTTAACGACGCCTCTAGCGCACATTGACTTTTATCATTGGCCATTGGATGTCAAACATATGGTCATTCTGACATATTTCATTGGAGGAAACCCGCTGCTGCCATATAGGCTATTCCTTCCGATAAGCTACAAGGGGTCTTTTATATGCACTTTCCCACAGACAGGACAGCACATACCACAGCCTTTCATGAACCAGTTGTGGGCCACCGATTGGAACAGAAAATAGCCCAAACTGCAAATGGATCCACTGAGCAGGATCGATCCGATCACAGGTGGACAGTCTACCGCATGAGCTAGGTCCCGCTCCATTGACTTCAGACAGTGCACACTCATTGTAACTTTATAGGGAGACCAGGCCATCGGCAGAATGACCCGATATCCCACACAGTCACATTATCCTGACACTAAACCAACCATTCCTTGCGCTATCCTATTAGTGCCGAACGCCAGGCTAAGTAGTGGCAACTATCAATTTGATAAGTCATTTAGGACTCTGTCAACGCAAAGCATGTGCTCTGTAACCGGAATCAATAGATGGTTTTGGCTATATATATAATATATAATATATATGTTTATATAACTCACAGACGGAACCCTGATAATGAACCTGGGGTACCGGAAGTGCGGCTGCTTTACTCCGGCTGCTTTAACAACTGCCATATATGAATGTACATATATATTATATATATATATATGGATAGCGATAAACCATTTATCGCATGTAAAAAGCTCTATGGTGCTCTGTCTCCTCCACCCCCTTCAGGGGAGTGGGTGGGGATGGGGTCACGGTGTGGCGGTTTAAAATCTCAGTGTCTTTCGATTCTACGCTCGGGGTTCTGCGCATGCATCAAAATCGAACGCCATTTCAGCGTATTCGATTAATCAACCTGGGTAACCCTAGCAACTTTTTGATGCACAAATGTGACGTCATTGCTCCTAGCTAACCCCAGCCAAGAAGTGGGTTAAACATTTTGCACAAGGGACGTGTTTTTGTCAACTCAACTCGCGGTGTTCTATTGGAATTTCTAGCAACTTGGGTGACCCGAGTCACCCAGGTCGTGTTAATCGGATACGGGCATGTACATAACCCATTGACGCATGCGCAGAACTCCGAGCATAGACTCTAAACACACTGAGATTTTAAACTGCCACACCGGCATGCACCTCTCTGAACCCCCGCCCCACTTGCATGGGGAGTGACACTCCACTCGCTCGGTAGTTAGTTATATATATGTCATTCTCAGAAACTGTGTATTACTTTTGTGACATGGAAGCCAAATACGAAATCATTGAAAAGAATAGCTAAAAACCTTCCAAAGAATATGAGAATGTATGTGAGTATGAAAGTTTACATGTTATTCACATGTTAGAGTTGAAATAAAATGATCCTGTTTGGATTTTGATCTCATACAAATTAAGAAAATCTTTCAAATTAACCAGGTAACATCCATCATTTTAACACACATCATTAACACCATATTAAGATACACAGTAAATTAAAACTAGATTTATTTGATTACATTTAGCTAAAAAGGATTATGTCTTACAAGAAAAAAAGCTTTCAAAATGTTTAAATCGATACATTATGTCGATATGCAAATCTTCACATTTTTTTCTTTAGCACAAAATCACATGAGCATATTTTGCATACAATTTGTGTGGGATAGATTAAATGCATGTAGTATTGCTAACATACTTAATACAAATCAGTAACAATAACTATTTGGCTTCCTATTCCCCCAAAAGAAGGCTTAATCATTAACAACACAAAATGGAAATAATAAGAAAAGGGGTGAACTTTGCCTAAAAATAAAAACAAACAAAATCAGTATGACTTATTGCGATCAGTACATAAAACATGTTGTACCCCCCTCAGAAAGAAAAAAAACAAAAAAAACAAAAGACCCCCCAAAAAACGCATAAAAAATACAACTATACAGAGAAAATAATTTTCCGCTAAGATCAGATTAATGAGATATCAGTGAAAGTATGAATGAGTAAAGAGACACTTACCGATGATCGATATAGGTTTTCGGGCGAAGCGAAAGCGACCCCGAAAACCCATATATTTGCTTCGACATCCAACAGACCATATTCGGATGATGTATTCCAAGCCAAAGAACACGATCAACACGATTTCCTGTGAGAAGAAAGTATGTAGCACTTTAAAGGGTAACCATAAGAGTTCAAATCAGCACTTAACTTTTCTTTTCATTAATTTCTTTATTTAAAAAGAATTCCTTAAATAATTTTAATTTTGTTTTTATTCATTAAAACATTTTTTCAATTCATAGTTTTGATGATGTCTTAATTAATCATTTTAAAACATTGTATTATTCAATTTTTAAATTCAATTCTTAAAAAAAATATAATTATAGAAAATGTAAATATTATTTATTAATCGAATAATGGCAGGGGTGCTTTAAACGGGAATCATGAGAGTTAAAATCAGCACAACATTTACAATTTTTAAGTCCTTTTTTTTTAGTAGAAAATAAGTTAGTGGTATTTATTCTGTCAGTTTTTGTAAATCAGATTTATATGCCTACATTTGAAATTTACTAAATAAATCTGAAATGTTTAGATTTGTTTAAAAAATATATTTTTTTAAGAAGAAAGATTTCCGATGCACCTTAGAAGTTTAATTTGTATCAAATGACTTGCAAATTTTAATACACAAAACATAGCCAAACATATAGGAGGCATGCGTTTCTTAGGGACTCTAAAATATGCTCATGCTTTACATCGATAAAAAGGCTCCACATGCTATTTACATTAAAACATTTTTGGCACGAAGCCATGAAATCTACACACACACTCGAGCAAAATGTGCCTGAGCGTTACTATTTTACAATCTACAAAATGAACCATCACCTAGCGCCCATTGACTGACTACTGAAGAGGTATCGATTTTTCACTTGAAACTAATAAAAACAGCGCCTAGCTGCAGAGAATTGCACGACACTGCAATGTGGCTTTTATTGCGGCTTTCCGCTCATTTCACCTTGTAACCACCCAGTGACTTACGCAGCTTGAACACGCAACTTTTAATGGTGATTCTGAACTGGCATGACACAACTGGGGCGGATTAAGACCCAGTCACGTGACCATGGTGACTACAGATTGTGACCGCCTGTGACCTCTTTGCAACCAAAAACCAGGTCACCGCCAACATCCTTGTGACTAAAACAATCTATGACAATGGTCTCTGCATGGAGGTTTTTGGTTGGTTGTTGGAGTTTTACGTCCTGGCAACATCTAAGGTCATATCAGGACGGGTACCGACTTGTGACTGGTCGCATTCATGGCGACTTTATAGTACTGCCCCACTGGAATATCCGGCCGCAGGAGCCATGACCCAATATCCCACTCAGTCACATTATCCTGACACTGAGGGGACCAGTCCTTGCCCTTTCCTATTAATGCTAAGCACCAGGTTAGGAAGCGATAAGTATCAATTTTTAAGTCATTGGTTTGACTCGACCGGGAACCAAACTCCCAACCTTCCGCACGTGAGACCCGCGCTCTACCGATTAGGCTACCGCGCCCGGTGAGGTTGTTGGTGTAGCAGCTGCAACCAGAATGGTCGCAAGGAGGTTGGCGACCCCTGAAGACCAGTTTGCGACCACTTTGCAACCACTTTGCAACTGCTTGCAACCACTTGTTATCTATTTGCAACCAACCCTTTTTTGGGGTCTCAAAGTGGTCACAAGAGGTCCAAGCATAGTGTGACTGGGGTATAAGGACCACGTTGCGGTTGCCAGTAAAAATAATAATAAAACATTTATATAGCGCCCGATCCAGCAAGCCTTTCTCAGGCGCTTTACATAACAAACAAATATAGGCGGAACAGTAGCTGGCATAGTAATTCCAGCAGAAAGAGCGGCTGGTGCCGGCTGTGTTACTTTGGTGGCATTGCTGCTTGCAATAGACCTTATGCAGCTGGGGCCATATGCATGGAGCAGTGTTAGGAGGCAAAATGCGTTTAGCGCAGACACATTGGTATGCATGGATAACACCACACATGCTAACACTGCTCCATGCATATGGCCCCAGATGTCTTTGGCATCTTAACATTAACAATAACCGCTAATGGCTCAGTTCTCAGTAACACAGTTCCCTTCCTTGTGGTATCTAGTAGAGGTTCAGGAAATTGTTTCCAGTCCCACTGCATGGTATTCTATCACCAGAGAGGATTCCTCTATGGATAAACAATGGACATATTCGACTGGGACCTTTCCTTGTGCAAAATTTAGGCTGCGCCCACCTGCTTAGTAAACTTGGGCACTCTTTCACAAAAGGGTATTTATATTGCTTATTGCTCGGGGTGTTGCGATATTTCATAAGTCACTACGATATAATTCACTCGGAATGCTGATCTTTTTTGTTGTTGGTGATTTATGTCCTAGCAACATCTAAGATCATTTTCAGGATCGACACTGACTTGTGACAGTGCGCATTCATGGCGACTTTATATTTCTGCCCCACTGGGAGATCATACCACCAGCACCATGACCTGATATCACACTCAGTCACATTATCTTGACACAGAGCCAAACTGGTCCTTGCCCTATGCTATTAATGCTGAGCACCAGGCCAGGAAGTGACAAGTATCAATTTTGAAGTCATCGGTTTGACTCGACCAGGGTTCAAACCCATGAACTCATGGGTTCGGAGTGCCTGATCTCCCAAAACAGGAGACGGACGCTCAACTCATTCGGCCACCACGTCCGATCCCCACCATGTCTTCAGGCGCAAAACCCGTAAACGCCTATCCAAAAATGTAGTTTAAATAACAGATTTATACCTGAAAATAATTTTAATTCTCACTAATTCCAATTTTCTTATGGTGACAGGGTTATACAGCAATGAACAAAAAAGTAGGAATATAAAAAATATAAACTTTTTGAAAGTTTGATTCCAATGCTGATCTCAATTTTTGGATCGGCGTTTACAGGTTTTTTTTGCTTGAACGCGTCATGTAATGAATATAGGTGAGTATGAGTGGAATGAATAATGGAACGTACCATCCAGAATAAGGTCTCGTTGGCAAAGTTTGAGTATTGGTCGATCGTTGACAGGACGCTGAAGATTAGGCAGATCAGCACCATCATGAACCTGCAATGGAGCAAGGTCACGTGGTTAGTTTCGCATGACGTCACTCTCTGTAGCAACATACACAATACCTCTAAATAGTCAATATTCGAAATAAACATAATTCATAATTGCTTACAACCAAATAAATACACAGACACACACACATATATATATATATATATATATATATATATATATATATATATATATATATGTGCTCTATAATCTACTACGGGAATATAAACAAGGATACAGCGACGCCACCTGTCATGGGCTCTGACCACTTATGTTGTTTGTTTATTGTTGTTTAATGTCCTAGCAACATCTAACATCATATCAGGACGGGTACCGACTTGTGACAGTATGCACTCATGGCGATTTTATTGTGCTGCCCCACTGGGAAATCCGGCCGCCAGCACAATGACCCGATATCCCACTCAGTCACATTATCCTGACACTGAGCTAACCATTCCTTGCCCTATCCTAATAATGCCGAGCACCAGGCTAGGAAGTGACAAGTATAAATTTTCAAGTCATTGGTTTGACTCGACCGGGAACCGAACTCGCAAA
Source organism: Branchipolynoe longqiensis (assembly GCA_030323885.1). NCBI lineage: Eukaryota > Metazoa > Annelida > Polychaeta > Phyllodocida > Polynoidae > Branchipolynoe > Branchipolynoe longqiensis. The sequence continues at coordinate 24,018,901 of CM059189.1, forward strand.
CTCCCGATCTTCTACACGCGAGGCCTGTGCGGTACAGATTCGACAGCCGCGCCCGGTCTGACCACTTATAAGCCAGCTGTCTCTGGTCATTATCGCCTCCACACCCACTTGGACGGTCATTTTTTTTACGATATACAATATATATTACGATAGTCATGATAGTGACCAGACACAGCTCCATCATGAACCTGCAGTGGAGCAAAGTCACGCGGTTAGTTTCTCATGACGTCACTCTCTGTAGCAACATACGTAATACCTCTAAATAGTCACATTCAAAATAAACATAATTCATAGTTGCTTAGAACTGAATACATATATATAGTGAGTGGCGGTACAGTGAGTGGCGGTTACAGTGTGCAAGGGTGGTGGTGCCACCATCGGAGCTGGGGTTGGGGAGGCTGGAGCAGTAGATGACTAGGAAAGACTCCATCAGTCCATGGAGCTGAGTGAGTGATGAGGGAAACGAGGGATATTCCGGGTTATTATACTCATATAATTCTTATACAGCATATATATATGTATATAACGATAGTCATGATAGTGACCAGACAAAGCTCCATCCTGAACCTGCAACAGAGCAGTCACGCACTTAATTTCTCATGACGTCACTCCCTGTATAGCAACATACACAATACCTCTAAATAGTCACATTCGAAATAAACATAATTCATAATTACTTAGAACTGAATATATGCATAATTATATATTACGATAATCATGATAGTGACCAGAGGCAGTTGGTATCAGTGTGGCTAGAGGGAAAAGCCCCATATACGTCATGGGGGGGGGTGATGAAAATAGGAAATATTGCGACTAGAGTAGGATTCAAGACTACACTCCTTATCATTCTGGGGCTAGTGTGCAAACATTAGGCTATCTAAGCTCCCTGTTGAAATCACCCTATCCACGCCTATCTGTGTAATGGCCGGTGCACACCTACCGTTTACGATTCGCGCACTAAAACTCGCGACTCGACCCGACCCGCTTAAAACTGAAAACGGGCCGATTCGTTTTTCGAATCGCGAATCGCAATCGTAAACGGCCGCTTTTAGCACTAAAAACTGAGTTTTATGCGCGAATCGCATGCGTCTAGTGTGCTAGGGGGTCGCACACCTAACGACTAAAACCCAGTTTTATGCGTGAAACGGGCAGTTTTAAGTCGTATACGGTAGGTGTGCACTGGCCATAAGTGGTTCTTTGCCTGCGAATGAAAAGCAGACTACTACATTCATCTCCCTGGAATTGTAAGTGTCTAAGTGTGTATGTGTGTAAGTTTGCAAGTGTGTAAGTAAGTGTGTAAGTGTGTGTAATCAGGTAATTGCGTAAGTGTGTAAGTGTGTATGTGTGTAAGTGTGTAAGTATGTAAGTGTCTATGTGTGCATGTGTCTATGTGTGTAAATGTGTATGTGTGTAAGTGTGTAAGTAAGTGTGTGTGTAAGTGTGTAGCTGTGTAAGTGTGTAAGTGTGTAAGTGTGCATGTGTGTATGTGTAAGTGTGTAAGTATGTAAATGTCTATGTGTGCATGTGTCTATGTGTGTAAATGTGTACCTGTGTGTAAGTGTGTAATTGTGCATGTGTGTATGTATGTAAGTGTGTAAGTATGTGTGTGTATGTGTGTAAGTGTGTAAGTATGTAAATGTCTATGTGTGCATGTGTCTATGTGTGCAAATGTGTACCTGTGTGTAAGTGTGTAATTGTGCATGTGTGTATGTATGTAAGTGTGTAAGTATGTAAGTGTGTGTGTATGTGTGTAAGTGTGTAAGTATGTAAATGTATATGTGTGCATGTGTCTATGTGTGTAAATGTGTACCTGTGTGTAAGTGTGTAAGTGTGCATGTGTGTATGTATGTAAGTGTGTAAGTATGTGTGTATGTGTGTAAGTGTGTAAGTATGTATGTGTCTATGTGTGCATGTGTCTATGTGTGTAAATGTGTACCTGTGTGTAAGTGTGTAATTGTGCATGTGTGTATGTATGTAAGTGTGTAAGTATGTGTGTGTATGTATGTAAGTGTGTAAGTATGTAAGTGTGTGTGTGTGTAAGTGTGTACGTATGTAAATGTCTATGTGTGCATGTGTCTATGTGTGTAAATGTGTACCTGTGTGTAAGTGTGTAATTGTGCATGTGTGTATGTATGTAAGTGTGTAAGTATGTAAGTGTGTGTGTGTATGTGTGTAAGTGGGTAAGTATGTAAATGTCTATGTGTGCATGTGTGCATATGCGTATGTGTGTAAATGTGTACATGTGTGTAAGTGTGTAAGTGTGTAAACAGTCCACTCGGCCTGTTCACGGGAGACTGCTACAAGCATCGGGCATGATGGGAATTTGTTTGTTGGTTTGTTTGTTTGAGTTTTATACCCTGGGAAAACCTAAGGTAATATCAGCACAGGTACTGACTTGTGACAATGCGCACTCATGGCAACTTAATAGTACTGCCCCACTGGGAGACTAGGCCACCAGCACCATTACCTGATATCCCACTCAGTCACATTATTCTGAAACTGAGCTAACCAGTCCTTGCCGTATCCTAGTAATGCCATGCGCCAGGATAGGTAGCAACAAGTGTAAATTTGGTAAGTCGTTGGTTTGACTTAACCGGGAATCACACTTGCAATCTTCTTTACTGGGAAGACTGCGCTGTACCGATTCCGCCATCGCGTCCGGTGCATGATGGGTGGGTTGTGCGGGGTGTGGGTGTGGGTGTGGGTGTGGGTGTGGGTGGGTGGGGGTGGGGCTGTCTGGGTGCCAAGTAGGTGTCAGAGGTTGAGAGTGGCTATCAGACGAACAATCAGCCTAAGGGCATTGTCTATAGGCGGGAGCTGAGCGAGACAAGGAAATTACAATCGTCTTCCTCCTCTCCTGTACATATATCAATATAGCCTTATGGCTCCTGGCAATAGAGTGGGAATAATGACATCACGAGGCAACTTTCGGTGGCCATATTGGATGACATACAGAAGGCTTGCAACTGCCTACACTGTGGTTATTTACTGATTTGTTGGTTTATTTGTCACTGTTTTGAGCAGTTTGGACTCAGAAGTTGTTGCTAAAGTGCTGTAAGTAAACACACTGGATGAAAACTGCCCAGAACCTCCCATAACACAAGAAAACTCTGTTTTATTGCATCTGCATGCATTCACAACATGGCTAGGTGGGTGCTCGTAATCCAAGATGGCATCCCGCTGACTGCGAAGTAATGACGTCATGCGCACTCCCTCTATAGGAAATTACTGACGTCATGGCAAAGTGAATATTACACCTAAAATAGGATTTGAACCCACACTTTCTGCACTTCCGGGGCTAACATCCTAACCATTAGACCATTTGACTATCTAGGCTCCCTGATGCAATCACCTTATTCATTCCTACCCCAAATAACTCCAAAAGAATAGGTTATATCAAGCAATGAAAATCACGATCAGTCGTGACATCATAATAATTGTGATTAACGATGCATTGTCCGATGAAATATCAACTTTTCAAAATCAAAACAATTATTTAGATTTGATTTTACATATCCAGAAACATATGACATCAGAGTTTTGGCGCGGTTGCCAAAAATAATTAGACCTGCTTGCACTTCAAATGTCTCAAAAGTTAGACGCTTAAAATCAAATTTACATTAAGTTAAAGTAAGGTAGATTCTAACAATGAAATTAATATATTAATCTCAGAGAAATAAGACCAACTCAACACTTTAAGGAAAGTTGCTTTGGTCATGTCACAACCCATTAGAAACGCAGACAGTGGCGGCACCTGGTGAGTAAAAATGTACTTGCCAGTAGAGATTAAGGGCATGAAGGGCAGCACAAAGAGGGTTCCTTCGGTGCACAAGCATTCGGTTCAGACGCGCTTTGAATTATGGGGATTTAATAGCTCACACGGCCTCCGGTAACAGGTTGTGGAGGTTTGTCACCACATTTAAGGCTCTCAGCATCAGTGATCCATCGCGTATGCGCAATACGAAGCTATTCGATTGTTCATTGCTGGCATGGGGGGAGAGTTAGTTAGTGGTGATTGCTTAACGCCATGTTGGCAGCAAAGGCCATAATCACTGCCGTAATTGTTCAAATTTTATTCCGTCATATTATTATCAGGCCATTGCTTTTACGGAGAATGTAAAAGCACACAATCAACTATGTGTCTGGAGATCCTTTTGAAGTCAAAGGTTCACAATTACAACGACAACAAAATTGGGGCCAGATACAATTCTAGATAAATTGATGATCATTATTTTAATGAACTATACAAGGTGGTATAGTCCTACCTCCCTCAAGAAAGCTAGGATCGCTTCTAGTTTTACATTAGTTGAAAGATCATGCATGGTGTTTGCATTGTAAAATTGTTGGCACAAGACGATAAAATCTACGCAGTTTAATAAAAATGTGTTTGAGTGTCAGCGGGGACCGACACCCAAAGCATTTGGGGGGAGGGTTCCCCTTGAGTAGAAAAGAGTGTGTAAACCACAAGTGGCCAATGCGGCAATGGCTAAGGACCACTCGGTCCCGTCGACCCCCTGCCTTAGTCACTGGTGTTTTTCCTACAGATGGAACGATTTGTTATAACTTGTTATTTGTGTTTTCATCCCACTCATGCTGCCATAAGGATTTGGCTGTTGCTGTTGTTTTATGTCCTAGCAACATCTAAGGTAATATCAGGATGGCCACAAACTTGTGACAGTGCGCACTCATGGCAACTTTATAGTACCGCCCCACTGGGAGAACAGGCTGTCAGCACCATGACCAGATATCCGCGACAGTCACATTATCCTGCTACTGAGCCAACCAGTCCTTGCCCTATCATACTAATGATGAGTGCCTGGCTAGGAAGTGAGAAGACTATAGTATCAATTTTGTAAGTCATTGGTTTGACTCGATCGGGAAGTGAACTCCCAACCTTCAGTATCGGAGGCCTGCGATCTACCGATTCGGCCACCGCGTCCGGAAGTGACCTTTTTTTAAATGAATAACTTTCTAGATATTTGAGATGCAAACTGACGCAACTAATTTTGGCAAGCACATTAAAACGCTGACATCATGGGCTTCGGCTGTAACAGGGTTGTATTAAATTGACTTAACATCCCCTTCTATGAAGTAACAAATAGATAACAAGTGCACCAGCAACAAAGTTAGATACATATAATCAAATCTAGATAATTATTTATGTTTTGAAATGTTGATGCTTTCATCGCACTAAGCAACATTAAAATGGTTAAAGGATAGAGAAATTGTAATTACCATAAAAAGAAATTACTTTGAAGCTGCATCGTCCGATGAAAACAGGTAATTTTCAAAAACTATAGCACCTATCTAATTTGATTCAGCATATCCACCGTAGCTACCTGAAGGCCCGGTCAGATACATGTTAGTGGACGTAGTTGAATGTATTGAACGTCGGATAGATTAACATGGGTCAAATGTGGTGTAAGTATGTTAAACAGTGGTGAAAAACGTTAAGGTATGGCAGGTTTTGGTATGGATAAATACGTTACGGTATGGATAAATATGTTACGGTACAGATAAACACGATACGGTACAGATGCCGGTACGCTCAACCCTAGCGACAGCTCAGCGTAAGACTCACCTAATTACACCCGCTCTAACGTAGCTACATGTGACTCTGGTGTAATTCGTAACGTGAGTTGACATCAGGTCCGTGAGTGAGCACCATCAGTCTAACGAGAGTCCAGCGTGCTCAGGGTATGGACACCGAGGCAAAACGTTCATACCACGTTCACAGCACGTTCGCTTACTTTTGCCTATGTTCAAAGAATGTTGGAGCGCGTTACATATGTTACGCGCATGCCAGCTGTTCATCAACTACGTCGAATACATCAAGACATGTTAGACTTACATTAGACTAATGTTAGGCACACGTCAGAGACACGTTAGACCTATGTCGAGATATGTTAACACCACATTGTCAGCGCGTGGGCTGCATGTTCCTCCCGGATCTCCATCAGTCTACCGTAAGTCGATGTAGCTCAATGTAGACCAACGTAGCTATAACAAATGTCTAACGTAGCTCAACGTAAGCCTAACATGAGCGTAACGTAAGCCCAATGTAACCCAACATAATGGCCTTTACGTCAAGCTATGTTGAAAGTTTTGGGTATGTCCAAAACCTTGACGTGTGTCACCATATCTCGACATAACTCTACGTAACTCGAGGTAGGCTGAACGAACGAGTAACGTATCTCGACGTATCTTGACGTAATGGCCAAATTGCACCTACGTCAGCTTACACTACCGCATTACATTGTAGTGTGACATGGCCATCACCAGCGCTTCGTCCAAGTACGCTAGAGTACGCTAGAGCATGCTAGAGTATGCTAGAGCATGCTAGAGTATGCTAGAGTATGCTAGATGTACGGTAGCATCATAGATGCAAATTCAGCCCCTAACATAGCGCTCTTTTGAACACGTCCAAAGATTAAATCGGAACTCACGGACCACCCATGTTATTACCAAGTTAGCAGGAGGGAGAAGTATGGATGCCGGTACGTTCAACTACCTTCAACTATGTTAGCCTCCACTATGTTCAACTACGTCCACTAACGTGCATGTGACCGGGCCTTGATAATGTATTAAGCATTGGTTGTTACATAGAATAGTGTACTAAGTCAATTAAATAGAATATGCTACTGCCTATACTGGCAAAGGTTGTATGTACACGCCAACCAAAATACGGCTGCATTAGTTTTGAAAATTAGCTGTTTTAATCGGACTATGCAGGTTCAACCTAATTTCTTTTTCAACTTGTAACTACAATTTCTCTATTTTTTTAACCATTTTTAAGTTGCTTAGTCCGATGAAAGCATCAACATTCCAAAACCAAAACAATTATCTTAATTTGATTCTACATCTCCAACTTTGTTGGTTGTGCACTTATTAAGTCATTGGCATGTTTTCATTTCAAATATATCCAAAGTTTGCCATTTGAAATAAAGGTTCCTTTAGGCTAAGGAAATGTAGATTATAACGATCAACTTAATATATTCATCTCAAGATATGACAGACACTCAAACACATTGGACTATACAACTTTAAGCAAATGGATCTTGAAGGAAGATTACAATTTCTAATGTTGTATATCTTTGCAACTTGCTGACCCTCCAGGGCTACCACGAAGCCCCCATCAAGTCAAGTCGAGATTACAATTGGTCGTAATGCGAAGCATTACGCTTGATGCGAGGAGAGGAAGAGACCCTCCCCCCGCCCCGCGCTGTCACGCTGCTTTCCCACCTCGGCAGACGGCGCGGCGCGCCCCCCCCCTACCCCGCCTTCCGCGTCGCGCGGCGCTCACGCCTCACCCGACGCCGCTGCTCGCCATCTCTCGCCCTCCCCCGGGCCGGCAGCTTTCACACTCACCTGCTGTCGCCCCTCCCTCTTCCCTTATAAGGCCGCCCCCCGGCCTCCCTCAGGCACTCGCCCTCCTGCCGCCTTCCCAGACCTTTCTTTTTACACCACCCACCCACCCTACACTCCTCCTCCTTCTCCTCCTCAGGTGGAGGGCTCCTCGGCACCCCCTCACTCCACTGACTTTTGAACTCTGCTCCTTATTTACTCCGCTCATCATCATTTATCCTTGTTTTTTATTTTACTTCTCTTCCCTGTTACCCTGTATGCCCTGTCTGTCTCTGAGGTGAAAATAAAACCTTTATTTCCACCCCCGCCTCCTCTCTTCCTTTTCGCGCATCACTTTAAAGTTACATAGTCTGATGAAATATGAAATTTTCAAAACCAAAACAATTATCTAGATTCTATTTTTACATATCTAACTTAGATACTGATGCACTTATTGAACATTTGTTTCTGCATAGAAGGCAATTTAATAGAACATGTTACTCTAGAGGTCTATGGTGTCAGAGTTTTGGCATGCTTGCCAAAACTAATTTTCCATGTTTGCACTTCAAACATTGCAAAAGTTTACCATTTAAAATAAAAGTAACTTTAAACTAATGTAAAGTAGATACTAGTGATCGATCTAATATATTTATCTCAGAAAAATTACAGAAACTCAAAATCATCGGATTATTGAACTTTAACAGATGCTGGTGGTTTTTTTTTTTATATCCTCAGGGCATGTACATACATACATTTGAGAGAGAAAACCACACAAAAACTTGCCGAGCTGTCACCAACAGAAACTTCTGTTTTGAGTTTAGTTAAAAAAAAGATGAAGTTGGATTAATTGGACTGATATTATCAGCTGCCTGGTTGTTAGAGACATGGTTGGAGGATCAGGTTGGTTGCTTGTTGGAGTTTTACGTCCTGACAACATATAAGGTCATATCAGGACGAGAAAGATGAAGTAGATGTATTACCAGGTAACTGTATTACCTACCATGGGTGGGTGGGGGTACTGCAAGCAAATGATATACACTGCCTAGAGCAGATACTCGAACACACATCTATGCCATTCCAGGACAACCATCCTAACCATTAGGCTAGCTAGGGTCCTTGATGATAAACACCTACTTGTTAATGGGTCATTTTTCCTGGGGAGTTCAGTGCACCTGACTACACTATCTTCCAGAGAGAGTTGTCCTTAAAGATTTGGCCAAGTGAATTTTCCATGTATCCCTTCCTTACATGAATAGCTTCTGTATTTGAGTGAAATAGGAAACTTAGAATAAGCTCATTTAGATTGAATCCAGGAGGTTTGGAGTGCATCTGCCCAAGACCATCAAACGGTACGTGGTTATTAGTTGTGTGAGTTGGTTGGTTGTTGGAGTTTTACATCCTGGCAACATGCAAGGTCATATCAGGACGGGTACCGACTTGTGACAGTGCACACTGATTACAACTTCATAGTGCTGCCCTACTGGGAAATCAGGCCACTGGCACCATGACCCAATATCCCAACATTATCCTGACACTGAGCTAACCAGTCCTTGACCTATCTTATTAATGCCGAGTGCCAGGCTAGGAAGCGACAAGTATAAATTTGATAAGTCATTGCTTTAAATCGACTGGGAAGCGAACTCCCTACCTTTCGCTCGCCAGGCCCGCGCTTTACCGATTCGGCCACCGTGCCCAGTGCTTGTATGGAGATGCTATAGACATAGAATAAGGCTACTTCATTGGTTAACCTAGTTCTCCTTTGCTCTTTGTATGTGGGTGGAAATAACATCAATTTCCAGCAACACGACGACACATCCGGCTGGTAAATGATTACATCCGCCATGAAATCTCATAGAGAGATCCTCAGGTTATATATGGGTCGGCACACCGAGGGGTTGCCAGGAATATGGGTACCCATGTGATTCGCACAGCGACAGTAATGTAGTGGTCTGCACTGACCTCTCAGGCAAGTAGCCACATAGACAGGTAGGCGTGGGGAGTGTCTTGATATCAGGGAGCCTAGGTGGTGTAATGGTTAGCACACTGGCCCGGAATGTAAAGAGATGTGGGTTCGAGTCCCGCTCTAGGCGCAGTATTTCCCATTTTCATCACCCCCATGACACTGGTTGCCGTGATCAGGATCCTGTACAAGCTTTGCGCTGTATGGTTGTTGAACCTACCCTGTGTATGATGTGTTAGTGCATTGCCTGTATGTATGTAATTGTAAGCATTAAAGGACTTACAATTCCAGGGGGACGAGTGTAGTGGTCTGCACTGACCTCTCAGGCAAGTATCACATAGACAGGTAGGCGTGGGGAGTGTCTTGATATCAGGGAGCTTTGGTGGTGTAATGGTTAGCACACTGGCCCGGAATGTAAAGAGATGTGGGTTCGCGTCCCGCTCTAGGCGCAGTATTTCCCATTTTCATCACCCCCATGACAGTAATATGAGCTGGTGGAAATGAGGCACCCAGGGAAACGGCTCCGCATATGAGGCAAGTAGATCAGTTTGTATGCTGAGCTGGTCAGTATGTCAGGTCAGTAGGTCAGTGAGCGGGTCAGGTTGTAGGGTGAGTAGGTCAGGATGTCAGGTCAGTAGGTCAGTATGCAGGGTGAGCAGGTTAAGTTGTAGTGTGACTGTGAGTAGGTCAGGATGTCTGGTCAGTAGGTCAAGGTGCAGGATCAGGTTGTACGGTGACCAGGACAGGATGTCAGGTCAGTATGTTAGTAGGTTAGTGAGTGGGTCAGGTTGTAGCGTGAGCATGTCAGGGTAGCAGGTCAGTAAGTCTGTAGGTCAGTGAGCAGGTCAGGTTGTAGATTGAGCAGGTCAGGATGTCTGGTCAGTAGGTCAGGGTGCCGGGTGAGTGGATCAGGTCGTATGGTGAGCAGGTCAAGATGTCAGGTCAGTAGGTCAGGGTGTAGGGTGAGTGGGTCAGGTTGTAGGGTGGGCAGGTCAGTTTGTGTGTTGTTGTTTTAGGTCCTAGCAACATCTAAGGTCATATCAGGACAGGTACGGACTTGTGACAGTGCGCACTCTTCTTTTTAAATTGTTTAATTTTTTATTGAGGCTGTATTTATACTGTCCATAGCATATAAGCCCGGGTACCCAGGCTTGTTTTCAATGCTGGCCAGTCGTAGTGTTGGTGTTATCTTACCACACAGTGGCTGCTGATAATGTATTTGATTGCCTGCATTTCAGTAGCAGATAGATAATTGGTTGGTATGGTTAGTAGCCTATGTTAGTTTTTTGGGGATTTTCTTGGTATATATGTATTTATTTTTCTACTCTTATTACTAGACTAGCCTACTCCTATTTACATATCATAGGCTTGTACGTAACTGGTGGGCCGTGACATATCACATGCCCCTTTGCAGTGCAGCTTACTGGGGGTTTCCTAGCCTTATTTTGCACAGATATTTTTTGTAAGTCTTTAGGTCAGGAATTTGTCGTTCCTTTACCATTTGGGCATTCCACACCTTGGCAGCCATTTCCAGCATGCTTCTCTCATGAGCTTTTATTTGGCTTCTGGTCTGCTTTAGTAGTGGTGACTCATGGCGACTTTATAGTGATGCCCCACTGGGAAATCAGGCCGCTGGCACTATGACCCGATGTCCCACTCAGTCACATTATCCTGACACTGAGCTAACCAGTCCTTGCCCTATCCTAGTAATGTTGAGCGCCAAGCTAGGAAGCGACAAGTACCAATTTTAAAGTCATCGGTTTGACTCGACTGGGAACCAAACTCCCGACCTTCCACACGCGAGGCCCATGCTCTACCGATTAGGCTACCGCGCTCGGTGGGGCAGGTCAGGATGTCAGGTCAGTAGTACAGGGTGTAGGGTGAGTGGATCAGGTTGTAGGGTGGGCAGGTCCTGATGTCAGGTCAGTAGGTCAGGGTGTAGGGCGAGCATGTCAGGTAGTAGGGTGAGCAGGTCAGGATGTTAGGCCAGTAGGTCAGTGTGTAGGGTGAGCGGGTCAGCTAATATAGTGAACAGGCCGAATGTCAGGTAAGTAGGTCAGGGTGTAGGGTGAGCAGGTCAGGTTGTAGTGTGAGCAGGTCAGGATGTCAGGGAAGTAGGTCAGGGTGTAGGGTGAGTGGGTCAGGTTGTAGGGTGATTGTGTGAAGGTGCTTGTTTGAATTCTACATTGGCGCCATATCAGTCTGTTTTGTTTGTTTGTTGGAGTTTTACACCCAGGCAACATCTATGGTCATCTCAGGATGTGTACCAACTTGTGACTGCGCGCACTCCTGGATACTTTATAGTGACGCTCAAATGGGAGACCAGGTCACAGGTATCATGACCTGATATCCCACTCAGTCACATTATCCTGACACTGAGCCAACCAGTAATTGCCCTATCCTAGTAATGCCTAGTGCCTGGCAAGGAAGCAACAATTTTCTATTTTTAGGTCATCGGTTTGAGTCAACCAGTTTTCAAACACCGAAACGGGGGGCGGACGCTCAACTTATTCTGCCATCCGATACGGGGAGATGAGAAGATATTGGGGAGTGGAGGAGAGGTGGGGATCACTAAAGGCCTGGAGGCTTAGTGGGGGAGGGGAGGGGAGAGAGAGAAAGGGGATCTGGAAGGGGATCTGGAAGGGAAGGGGGAGGATTGGCGGAGGGTGACAAGTTCAGAGGTTTTTGGGGAGGGCAAAGGTTTGAGAGAGAGAGGGAGAGACAGACACACACAGAAGGTGTCTGTAAGGCATGGTGGAGAGAATTTTCTCAATTATTGACCACATATAGTGGACCAAGTTTCTTTTAGTTCACTTTAAGATATGTCAAATGACATACTGAACATATGTTATGTTAGGGTGCATGTGCTTCAGACCAGCCGATTGAAGGTAGCAGTCAAATTTATGTTTGTTTGTTGTTGTTTTACATACCAGCAACATCTAAGGTCATATCAGGAGGGGTACCGACTTGTGACAGTGCGCACTCATGGCGACTTTATAGTGCTGTCCCACTGGGAAACCAGGCCGCTGGCACCATGACCTGACATCCCACTCAGTCACATTATCCTGACACTGAGCCAACCAGTGCCTGCCCTATCCTATTAATGCCGAGCGCCTGGCTAGGAAGCGACAAGTATAAATTTTTAAGTCATTGGTTTGACTCGACCAGGGTTCGAACGCACAACCCCACGATCTACCAGCACGGGAGACAGGCGCTCTAACTCATTCGGCCACCCCGTCTGGTTCAAATTCATGAGATATGATTAAAAATGGTGGCCATCTTCCAAAATGGCCACGAAAATGGGCTTAACTGTGGAATTGAGACGTCCATCACATGTTTCCATACAGGCAACCTGTAAGGCTAACTGAAAAACATAGTGGTGACTTGCCCTCCTTTTTTGATAGTCAAACCTCAAAATTTGATGGTTGGCTCAAGGTGGAATGCTAACCTGCTAACACGCCCCCCCCCCCCCCCCCCATCAGCCCAGCCCAGGCTGCTTGCCATTCAACACAAAACCCTGCCAAGGAACAGCAGCAGCAGCCAAACAAACAAAGAGAAGGAACAACAAAAAGAGCTAACAACAGCACATATATACTTCCTGTAGCCAAAGTAGTCGACTTCCAATTCATCTAACTCCAAATGCCTCACTAGTAAATAGCTGAATGCTCGCCAGGGGGCAGTGTCCGAAATCAGTGAGCTGGTCACGTGCCCGCCATTGGCGAGGGGAATTGAACGGCCGGCGGGGAGGCGTTCCTCCTGGTCCCCTGCTCCAAGTGGTATTTGCTCTATTAACTCACAGCCTCCATACATCCGGGGTACTGAGCGAGTAACACACTGCCAGGTGCAGTCGGGCACCAGTGCCACCAGTCACCGGCCAAAGTGCGTGGTTGTGTCGGGGTGGGGCGGTGGAGTGGGGGCAGTCAGTGATTGGGGTTTTATGTCCTAGGAACATCCCAACTAAGCACGCACCAGTCCAGGTGTGTGTGAGGGGGGGGGCGCAGTCAACGATTGGGGTTTGACGTCCTAGGAACATCATCATCAGCCAGGGTGTGTGTGGGGAGGGGCAGTCAGTGATTGGAGTTTGATGTCCTAGCAACATCATCTCGCCATCCACCAGCCAAGGGGCAGTCAGCTATTGGGGTTTTACTTCCTAGCAACATCCCAACTAAGCACCCATCAGCAAATCTGTCTGTGTGTGGGGGGGGGGGGGGAGGGGCAGTCGGCGATTGGCGTTTTACAACCTAGCAACATCTTATTCCAGCACCGACTACCCAAGGTAGGTGTGTGTGGGGCAGTCAGTTATTGGGGTTTTACGTCCTAGCATCATCTTACAATCACCCACCAGCCAAGGCGGGTGTGTGGGCGGAAGGGGAGTCAGTGATTGGGGTTTTACGGCCTAGCAACGTCAGAGCCACGCACCCGTCAACAAAGGTGTGGGTGTGTGTGGGAATGGGCAGTCACTGATTGGGGTTTTACAGCCTAGCAATATCCCAGCCAAGCAGCCATCAGCACAGGTGGCAGGCAGTTATTGGGGTTTTGTCCTAGCAACATCATCCCAGCATCCACCAGCCAAGGTGTGTGGGTGTGGGGGAGGGACAATCACGATTGGGGTATTACGTCCTGGCAACCTGCCAGCACCCACGACCAAAGGGGGAAGATTTAGTCAACGACTGGGGTTTTACATCCTTGCAACATCTTAGATCATGTTACAATGAGTTCGACGTGTGGTAATGAGCACTTATGGCGACTTTATAATTCTGCTATACTGAGATACCTAGACATCCTGTAAACCCACTAAACTCCTTTGTATATTTTAGGGAGCGGGACGTAGCTCAGGCAGTAGAATGTCCAGTTGTGAAAGTGTTGATCATCCTATCAATCCTGCTCAGTGGACCCATTTGCAGTTGGGGCTATTTTCCATACTGGTTCATCAAAGGCTGTGGCAGGTGCTGTCCTGCCAGTGGGAAAGTGCATATAAAAGAAACCTTGCTGCTTATCGGAAAGCATAGCCTATGTGGCGGCAGCAGGTTTCTTCCAAAGAAATATGTCAGAATTTGATATCCAATAGCCGATATCAAGTTTGATATCCAATAGCCGATGATAAAAATCAATGTGGTCTAGAGACGTCATTAAATAAAACAAGACAAAAACAAAACAACACGTATATTTTAATATGGTAAAACATATTGGAACGGTAGAGCATGCACATAGACATAGAACCTTTGTGTTCAGGGTCACGTGCACTTAAACTCACCCCCCTCCCTCCCCAAAACACTTAGTTTTAATCCGGTCAGAGCTTTAATCAGGTCAGTTAATCGTCATAATATTGACTTCAATAGGAATTAGGTTAAGTAGATTAAAAACTCGGGAAAACGGTTTAATCGGGGGAGTAATCCCCACCAACCTAATGATGTTATACCTTTTTCTGTTCATCCTGTCCCCATTAGGAGATCTGGCTGCCAACACCATAACCCGATATCCCACTCAGTCATATTATCCTAATACTTGAGCTAACCAGTCCTTGCCCACTCATAATAATGTTGAGTGACAATTTAGGTCGCGATAAGTATAAATTTGATAAGTCATTGGTTTGACTCGGCCGGGGGTTCCAACCCACGACCTCCCACATGGGAAGAATACCAGACGGGATGGCCAAATGAGTTGAGCGTCCGTGTCCTCTTTTGGTAGATCACGGGTTTGAACCCTAGTTGAATCATACTAATTACTTGAAAATTGATACTTGTCACTTCCGAGCCAGGCACTTGGCATTATTAGGATAGAGCAAGGACTGGTCGGCTCGGTGTCAGGATAATGTGACTGAATGGGATATTAGGTCATGGTGCTGGTGGCCTGGTCTCCCAGTGGGGCAGCACGAAAAACTCACCATGAATGTGCACTGTCACAGATCGGTCCCCATGCTGATATGACCTTAGATTTTGTTAGGTCGTTAAACTCCAAACCCAAGTGGATGAGAAGCCAGCCAGCACTCTTAATGATTCGACCATTCCTTCTGGTGCTGCACAGTCAGCTGCAATCTGGAACATTAGCCACTCCCACTGCCGTTAGAGGGCGCATTGGTGTTGGAAATGATCTATAAGACCTTGTCCACAGAGCATGCTGCACAGAGAGCTGCCACTCACAAGATTAGTTCTTGTGAGTGGCAGCTCACAAGAACTAATCTTGTGAGCTGCCACCACCACCATGTTGGTGGTGGAAATCGTATATAAGACCTTGTTTACAGAGCATGCTACACAGTGAACTGCCATTCACATTAGTTCTTCCCACTGCCGTCAGATGGTGTATTGGTGGTGGAAATCCTCTATTCTTTCTGTCTATCCCCGCTGCCTGTTTTTGCACTGTTTGATGTTCTTTAACAACGCCTTATTTCAATATATTGATCCCACACAGGAAGCCTGCGCTCTACTGATTTGGCCACTGCGTCCAGTACATGCTTGTGCTTAAAGTTGCAGAGTCCGATGGTTTTGAGTTTCTCTCATTTTCTGAGATAACATATTAGGTTGATCATTATAATCTATCTCAGTTTAGTTTGAAGTAACCTTTATTTTAAATGGCAAACTTTTGAGATATTTGAAGTGCAAACGTGTGAAATTAATTTTGGCAAGCTTGCCAAAACTCTAACACCATAGGGTTCTGCAGTAAGAGGTTCTATTCAATTGCCTCAATATTCCCTTATATGTGATGGCAAATGGTTAATAGGTGCACCAGTATCTAAGTTAGATATGTAGAATCAAATCTAGATAATTGTTATGGTTTTGAAAATGTGATGTTGTCATCGGACCATGCAGCTTTAAATCAAACTCTACTCAACTTTACTGGACACGCTGGTCTAAACTGTAGGCCTCCTGTGTGGGAGCTCGGGAGTTTGATTCCCAGTCGAGTCACTTCCTAGCCTGGCACTCGGCATTAATAGGATATGGCAAGGAATGGTTAGCTCAGTGTCACGATAACGTGACTGAGTGAGATATGGGGCGGATAGTGCTGGCACCCTGGTCTCCCAGTGGGGCAGCACTATAAACTCACCATGAGTATGCCCTGTTACAAGTCGGTAGCCGTCCTGATATGACCTTAGATGTTGCCAGCATGCACAGCACCAACCAACCATCCACACACATGTGTAGTAAGGTCAATGTATGGCTTCCCCACATCTGGCTCATGTTTGTGGTTTACAGAAATTATTGGATAAAGGAAATCAATCCATATGGATTATGACCACTACTGCACAGCAGCGAAAACAAGTGCATGCACTTAACCGTTATGAGCAGAATAAACAAACAATCACACAAAATACCCAACAAAAACAACAAAAAACTCAAATCAAGTATATGCTAAGAAAATAAAAAAAAACTAACATAGGCTACTAACCATACCAAACAATTACCTATCTGCTACTGAAATGCAGGCAATCAAATAAGCAGCAGCTACTGTGTGGTAAGATAACACCAACACTACAACTGGCCAGCATTGAAAACAAGCCTGGGTACCCTATGGACAGTATAAATACAGCTTCAATAAAAATGTTAATTAAAAAAATAAGTGGTTTTAAGACAATTTATAACATTGACAACTTGTCCGCGCACGGCAGGGTTCAAGTACAGGGTCACTGAAGACAGGTACTAACTACTGCACCAACGGCTGGCAATGCTTAGTCAACAGAACCCTGGCGCCGGGCTTCTCTAAGCGGATTGTTTTTATCAAAGCGCCAGATTATACTCAGCTTGCATCATTTGAAACCTACCTGGTTGCGCTTCCATTGCCTCATTTTAAAATTTGTTGTAGGTACATTAGTTGTTTAAGCAGAGTCAATTTCAATCATGGACGATTTGTCTTCCTCATTCCACTGCTCCTTGCCCTATCCTAATAATGCCGAGCGCCTGGCTAGGATGCGACAAGTATACATTTTCAAGTCATTAGTTTGACTCGACCAGCATTCAAAACCACGATCCCACGATCTACCAACACGGGAGAGGGACTCTCTAACTCATACGGCCATCCCGTCTGATTATGTGTGTGGTAGTGCAACTAGTTCTTTAGAGCTTGTGTCATTGGAAATCACGCATAGGTTGGTTGGTTGTTGGAGCTTTACGTCCTGGCAACATCTAAGGTCATATCAGGATGGGTACCAACTTGTGATGGTGCACACTCATGGTGACTCTATAGTGCTGCCCCACTGGGAATTCAGGCCGCTGGCAGCATGACCCAATATCCCATTTAGTCACATTATCCTGACACTGAGCCAACCAGTCCTTGCTTTATCCTAATAATGCCAAGCGCCTGACTAGGAAGCAACAAGTATAAATTTCATTGGTTTGATTCGGTCAGGGTTCGAACCCCTGGGTTTGAGTACAACGATATACCAACACGGAAGATGGACGCTCAACTCATTCACCCATCCCATCTGGTCTACATGTATTTTATATCAAGATGGCGCAAATGTAAATTAGGTCAATCATTCCATGCAGTTTCCAACTCAAGACACACATGCGCATCTGCCAACGGATCATAGACACGTGGAACATATGCATTGCCAGCTGATACAATCAGGTCACTTTTCTTACACAGTGAGGGTGATTCACACTCAGGCTGAATGGCATCTGTTCTCCCGCGGTGCACTCACTGTGTCTGAGCAGCTCACGGGCTATTTATAGCCGGCCCCAGTCGAGAATAGCCCGGGCAACTTGGTGCTGAGTGCGGCCGGTGTGACGTTTTCAGCCGTGTCCCGTGTTCAGCCGTGTGCATAGACTCAAACTCAAGGCATTGTCAATGGTCGTGAGTCACTAACCTTATAAATTTAATATAATGTTTTTGGTAAAGATGTTTTCTATATGTGTACCAAGCAATTTATTTCTAGGTGGTGTGGTTTTAGAGATATTTCACTTTTCCTGGATTTTCTGTATGAAGATTGCTCACCACCATTGACAATGCCTTGAGTTTGACGGTATGCGCAGTGCAAAACATTAGTTTTAATCAAAATTAATAGAAATCAAGAACCCTAACCTTATAAATTTAATATAATCTTTTTGGTGAAGATGTTTTCTATATGTGTACCAAGCGATTTGTTAATAGGTGATGTGGTTTTAGAGATATTTCACTTGTTCTGTATATTCTGTATGAAGATTGCTCACGACCATTGACAATGCCTTGAGTTTGAGTCTAATCACACGGCCGAACACGGCACACGGCTGAAAACGCCACACCGGGGCGAGCAAATCACCCCACGGAGTGTGAGTGGGTGGGGTGGGGGTGGTGGTTGTTGGGAGGATGTGTGGATTGGGGGTGGGAGACTTGGAGAGGGTGGGGGTGGATGAGGGTGAGGGTAGGTGTGGGTCTGAGTGGATATGGGTGTGAGGGTGTAAGGGTGTGAGGGTGCGTGGATGAGGATGAGGGTAGGGGGTATGTGATGGTGGCTTAGTGTGTGTATTTGGGTGGGCGAGGGTGAGGGTGTATTTATGTCAGGACGGGTACCGACTTGCGTCAGTGCTCACTTATGCTAGTTTTATAGTGCTGCCCCATTGGTGGCATGGTGCAATATCCCACTCAGTGGCATTATCCTTATACGGAGCTAACCAGATCATTGCCCTATCCTAGTGCACGTATATATGTGATTGTGTCTATTGCAGGAATAGTCAGAGGAAGAGCAGTAAGAGGAAGAGCAGTAAGAGGAAGAGCAGTAAGAGGAAGAGGAGAAGGAGCAGGGATACGACGATAGCTCTTTGTGTGGGGAGTCGAGGTGGATGTGTTTGTTTGTGTGTGTGGATGGTGTGTGTGGATTGTTTGTTTGCTGTTGTTTTACATCCTAGCAACATCTCAGGGTCATATCAGGATGGGTACCGACTTTTGACAGTGCGCACTCATGGTGACTATATAGTGCTGCCCCACTGGGGGACTAGGCCAAAGGCACCATGACCTGATATCCCACACAGCCACATTATCCTGATACCCTACCAGTCCTTGTCCTATCCTATTTATGCCAAATGCCAGGCTAGGTACCAGCAAGAATCAATTTAATATGTCATTGGTTTGACTCGGCTGAAATTCGCACTCGCAAACTTCCGCATGGGAAGCCTGTGCTCTACTGATTGGGCCACAGGGTCCGGTGTATGTGTGGATATGTATGTGGGTGTATCTGTTGCAGGAACAGTAACATGAAGAGCAGGATGCGACGTTAGCTCGGTAGGCGGCCATAAGTGCTGCTCAAACCACGATTTGTTGGATCAGATTGCATTCAACTGGGGGTAGCTTGGAAATACTGATAAGGTCAGCTGGGCAACTAACATCCATTTTCAGATCAACAGTTGGTTGGTTGGTGGACTTTTATGTCCTGGCAACATCTAGGGTCATATCAGTACAGGTAGCAACTTGTGAGAGTGCACACTTATGGCGACATTACAGTGCTATCCCACTGGGAAATCAGGCTGCCAGCACCATGACCCGATATCCCACTCAGAAACATTATCCTGATACTGAGCTAATTAGTCCTTGCCATATCCTATTAATGCCGAGCGCCAGGCTAGGAAGCGACATGTATCAATTTTATAACTCATTGGTTTGACTCGACCTGGAACCGAACTTGTGATATCCGTCACGGCAGGCCCGCGTTCTACCGATTCAGCCACCATGCTTGGTAACACACTCTGCAGTACCAACAGTTTGTTTTATTTAACGTCGCCTCTAGAGCACATTGATTTTCATCATCGGCTATTGGATGTCAAACATATGGTCATTCTGACATATTTCTTTGGAGGAAACCCACTGCCGCTACATAGGCTACTCTTTCCGATAAGCAGCAAGGGGTCTTTTATATGCACTTTCCCACAGACAGGACAGCACATACCACAGCCTTTGATGAACCAGTTGTGGACCACTGGTTTACTCTGCAGTACCAAACCAGAAACTGTAAGGCGCACCACAGAAGACTGGCTTACAAAGCCCTTCTGGCACCGGACGCAGTTGCCGAAGCAGGAATGAGCACAGGCTTCCTGTGTAGAAGGTTGCATTTTCGAATTCCGGTCGAGCCAAACCAATGACTTACAAAATTTATAGGTTTTGCTACCTGGCCTCGTGCTCAACATTACTGGGATGGGGAAAGGACTGGTTAACTCAGGATCAGGATAATATGACAGAGTGGGATATTGGGTCATGGTGCCGGTGACCTGGTCTCTCAGTGGGGCAGCACTATTAGGTCACCATGAGGGCATACTGTCATGGACACCTCCATGCATGCCCCTAACACAAGTACCCCAATCCACACACTGACCCACACACAACACTCGTATCTACACACACATATCCACACCTGTCTGTCTGTTTGCCCGAGTAGCATCGAATCAGAATATACTGAGATTGGGACCAGAAATTAAAAGTTAGTTAATCCTACTACCAGGGTCACCAGGATAGCAATAATGTGGGAGGGCGGGTGATGGGTGCCAATCAGTGTAGACGCTTGGGTGTGGGTGTAGGTGTGGGTCTGGATGTGGGTGTAGGGGTAGGATTAGGTGTGGGTGTGGGTGTAGGGGTAGGTGTCGATGTGGGCTTGGGAGTGGGAGTGGGTGTGGGTGTGAGTGGGGGTGTGAGTGTCGGTGTGGATGTGAGTGTGAGTGTGGGTGTGGGTGTGGGCGTGGGTGTGAGTGTGAGTGTGTGTGTGAGTGTGGATGTGGGTGTGAGTGTAAGTGTGGGTATGAGTATAAGTGTGGGTGTGAGTGTGGGTGTGAGTGTGAGTGAGTGTGGGTGTGGGTGTGAGTGTGGGTGTGGGTTTGGATGTGGGTGAGGGTGTGGGTGAGAGTGAGTGTGGGTGTGGGTGTGAGTGTACGTATGGGTATGAGTATGAGTGTGGGTGAGTGTGGGTGTCGGTGAGTGTGGGTGTGAGTTTAGTTTATGTGTGGGTATGAGTATGAGTGAGGGTGGGTGTGGGTGTGAGTTTGAGTGTGGGT
Source organism: Branchipolynoe longqiensis (assembly GCA_030323885.1). Classification (NCBI taxonomy): domain Eukaryota; kingdom Metazoa; phylum Annelida; class Polychaeta; order Phyllodocida; family Polynoidae; genus Branchipolynoe; species Branchipolynoe longqiensis. Next base: position 24,040,153 of record CM059189.1, read on the forward strand.
GTGAGTGTCGGTTTGGATGTAGGTGTGAGTGTAAGTGTGGGTATGAGTATGAGTGTGGGTGTGAGTGTGGGTGTGGGTGTGGGTGTGGGTGTGAGTGTGGATGTGGGTGTCGGTTTGGATGTAGGTGAGGGTGTGGGTGAGAGTGAGTGTGGGTGTGGGTGTGAGTGTACGTATGGGTATGAGTATGAGTGTGGGTGACTGTGGGTGTGGGTGAGTGTGGATGTGAGTCTATGTGTGGGTATGAGTATGAGTGAGTGTGGGTGTGGGTGTGAGTGTGGGTGTGAGTGTGGGTGTGGGTGTGAGTGTGGGTGTGGGTGTCGGTTTGGATGTAGGTGAGGGTGTGGGTGAGAGTGAGTGTGGGTGTGGGTGTGAGTGTACGTATGGGTATGAGTATGAGTGTGGGTGAGTGTGGGTGTGGGTGAGTGTGGATGTGAGTCTATGTGTGGGTATGAGTATGAGTGAGTGTGGGTGTGAGTGTGGGTGTGGGTGTGAGTGTGAGTGTGGGTGTGGGTTTCGATGTAGGTGTGGGTGTGGGTGTGGGTGTGGATGTGGGTGTGGGTGTGGGTGAGAGTGAGTGTGGGTGTGCATGTGGCAGGGTTCGGGTTAGATAGAAGATTAAATCACTACCCAGAGTTGGTTGGTTTTTGAAGCTTTACATCCTGGCACCATCTAAGGTCATACGAGGATGGGTACTGACTAGTGACAGTGCGCATTCACGGTGACTTTATAGTGATGCCCCACTGGGAGACCAGGCCACCAGTACCATGACCTGATATCCCACTCAAGTCACAGTATCCTGACTCTGAGCCAACCAGTCAGTCATTTCCCTATCCTAATAATGCTGAGCGCCTGGCTAGCAGGCGACAAGTATCAATTTTGTAAGTCATTGGGTTGACTCGACCAGGGTTCGAACACATGAGTTCGAATCGCACGATCTGCCAAAACGGGAGCCGCACACTGAATTCATTCGGCCGTCCCGTCTGGTCACTACCCAGAATAGGGGTGAATGACGACCTAGTCTAAATACGAGCAAAAACTGCTTCACAATAATGCAATGAACTGTGGAGGTAGTGGTTCCAATGTGTAGAGTTTGAGTAGAGAAGGCAAACATACAAGATGGCGGCCCCAGAATGGTCTTGAGTTGAGTTGTAAAGTCTGTTAATCTACATATTTAATAAACTAACCCTCCTAGCAGTAGATGGTATATAAAAAGACATGTGAAGAATATATATATAGATCCATACTGCCTATCATGGATAAGTCTGAAGAGACTTTTTTTCACCATTAGACAGTTTGTCGATAGAAATCCTGAGCCTAGACTTTTACCGAGTCAAGCGATTTTTAACCTCCCACACCACATAGACATGGTCTGAGAGCAACTGGCCTTTGATGATGTTGTAAGTTATGCTGCGTTCATATGAACTAGTGAATATGGTGTTTCCCACTTCACAACTGGTGAAATGCGTTCAAGTGACTTCACAACTGGTGAACACCACCTGTGAACTGGAGATTTTTTAACCGTCTCGGTACTCACCACTTATGAAGAAATGGCGGCGAATACAGAAAAGTAGCATGTTCTATAATAAATTGACAAAAATATCTGTGTAATGAAACCATTGTCTATGATATGTCATCTTAAAACAAATCATACATTATGGTGGTGGATACTATCTACCAAAAACATGCAGTTTATGTGTTATCTACGTGTTATTTATGCATTATTGTAGTTTGCCTCTATTATCACCCAGCATGAAACATGTTTACCACGAATTGCCAAATGAACGCTCTCAGTTTACATGGTCTTGTTCACCGCCAGTAAGTGGGAAGTTCACCATATTCATGAGGACCGTATGAATGCAGCATTATACACAACGGTGGAAATCCAAATTGGCAGAGGTGGGGGCATGGAGAATCGAAGCACCGACCTTCAGATTAAGGGCCGACCTAGAAAAAAGTCGGACACTCTAACCACTCTGCCACAGAGAACATATTTTGCTTCTTAAATTAAGAATTGATGTGCTCATTTCATTTAACCATCCTTTCGCTACCTTTTCTGATGTGTTGTTCTTCACCGCGACTCTGGATAGCGGTGAATCTTTTATCTAGGTGCAGGTGTGAGCTTATCTTTGTCTGCGTTGGGGGGCATATAAAAGGAGGTATGTGACGAACATATTTTGCCTCTTAAATTAAAGTTGCATGGTCCGATGAAACTTGTTTTTTTCAAAACCAAAACACTTATCTAAATTTGGTTCTATATATCCAACTTAGATAATAGTGCATTAGATAAGGATTGGGGACAGACGATACATAACAATCAGTGAATTTATTACCTCATCCCCTTGGACATCTACTTTGAGACAGCCATTATGCTGGAACACTCATTAAGCAATTAGGTCAATATGATGGCCTCATTAGCCAAGTCCTGTTTCCAAGTACCATATGTAACCTAGTCAGGTTCCAGGATGTCCAACTGGAAGTTTGATGGCACCATAACCTGAACTGTTTTAAAGTTGCATGGTCTGATGAAGCATACTTTATTTTTAATGCCGAACCAGTCATCCTATGTTTCCAACTCAGATGGACTGAAAATCTTATGGTACCCTGGGTATTTGGGGGGGGTGGGGGGGATTATGCTTCATTAGACCATGCAGCAAACAAATGATGGTGCAATGGCGCCATCAGTTAAAACTACCAGGATACCAGGCTACATTTGAATTAGGTCATCCAACATCATGTGGTCATCGCGAGATGTCAATATGCATCATAAGCTTGAGGACTTTTGGAAAGCTTGTCGAAAATATTGTGTGTTCTTTCAGCTCAAATTGCTTCAAAACTAGCCATTTTCCCTCAAAATTACTCAGGTCTAATGATTAGTAGGTTTTACCGATCAATTTGATATATTTATCTAAAAAATTAAATAAAAATTCAAACGCCATTGGACCATGCAACTTTAAGAATTGATGTGCTCATTTCATTTACCCAACCTTTCACCTCTTTTTCTAATGGGTTGTTCTTCACCTCTACTCTGGGTAGAAGTGAATCTTTTATCTTGGTGCAAGTTTGATCTTGGCGTTTATTTTAAATGCTCTATAGACCTTTTATGCTTTTGCACCTGTGTAGAAAGAAACAGGATGGTACATTTTCTGATAAATACTGGTGGTTCCCGAAGCTGTTGCATAAAACTGGTATGCGTTGTATATACAGTATGATCTCTCTAACCGACCACCTCCACAGATCAACCACTCTGCTATATTGATCGCTTTATTTGGGTCCCAAATGATCGCCCATACAATACCATTGTAACGAAATTGAAAACTCGCTAAACCGACCACCTCCCTAAATGGTCCATTTAAAGTTGGTCACATGGTCGGTCAATTTAGAGAGGACATCCCCATTTTCCAACCATAAAATATGTTTTAAATTAGAATATCGGATAGTAGGACAAATTCCTGACCTAAAAACTTACAAAAAATATCTGTGCAAATTAGGCTAGGAAACCCCCACTAAGCTGCACTGCAAAGGGGCATGTGATATGTCACGGCCCACCAGCGGAAGACCCAATGGAAGGTAACCATGCCAAGAGTATCCAGATAACACACCACACAGCTATGTACAAGCCTATGACATGTCAATAGGAGTAGGCTAGTCTAGTAATAAGAGTAGAACAAAATAAAATACGTATATGCCAAGAAAATCCCAAAAAACTAACATAGGCTACTAACCATACCAACCAATTATTTATCTGCTACTGAAATGCAGGCAATCGAATAACTTATCAGCAGCTACTGTGTGGTAAGATAACACCAACACTACAACTGGCCAGCATTGAAAACAAGCTTGGGTACCCGGGCTTATATGCTATGGACAGTATACATACAGCCTCAATGGAAAAAAAGGGAAAAAAAAAGAAGAAAAAATCGCCCCTGGGATCAGGACTGTTGTCATAGCAACAGGTATCCACCTAATCAGGGCAGAGCTGGAGGGCCTGGAGTTCACCTGGTTTACACTTGGGGTGGGAGATTGAACACATTGCCGAGACAGAGAGATGTTGCCTCAAATGGTGCTCAGAAGTCAACGCGACCAGGCGCGATGGCCGAATGAGGTAGAGCGTCCGTCTCCAGTGCTGGTAGACCATGGGGTCGTGGGTTCGAACCCTGGTCGAGTCAAACCAATGCCTTAAAAATTGAAACTTGTCGCTTCCTAGCCAGGCGCTCGGCATTATTAGGACAGGGCAAGGACTGGTGTGCTCAGTGTCAGGATAATGTGACTGAGTGGGATACCAGGGCATGGTGCTGGGAGCCTGGTTTCCCAGTGGGACAGCACTATAAAGTTGCCATGAGTGTGCACTGTCACAAGTCAGGACCCGTCCTGGTGTGAGTTTGTTTAGTATCATCAGGATAATGTAACAAACAAATAAACAGATGCCAACGCGCAATTTGCCACAGTGGTAGAGTTGGTTGCTTGGTGGAGTTTTACGTCCTGGCAACATCTAAGGTCATATCAGGATGCGTACCGACTTGTGACAGTGATGGTGATTTTATAGTGCTGTGACACTAGGAAATATGGCTGCTGGCATCATGACATGCTATCCCACTCAGTCATGTTATCCTGACACTGAGCTAACCAGTCCTTGCCCTATCGTATTAATACTGAGCACCAATTTTATAAGTCATTGGTTTGACTCGACCTGGAACCAAACTCCCGATCTCCTGCCCGCGTGGCCCGCGCTGTACCAATTCGGCCACCGTGCTCGGTTGCAGTGGCAGAGTGTTCAATCCCCAGCTGAGTCAAAACATAAAGACGGAATTGGCAGTCGACACTATCACGCCCAGTGCCAGGCATTAATGCGATTGGGCAACGGATTTGGAGCTGGTGCAGATTCCGAATCATGTGACTCAGTCGGATATTGGATATTGGATCATGGAAGTGGGAGCCTTGGTAATCTGTAAGGCAACTCTAAAAAGCTGCCACAAGTGCTGAATTAGTAAGAGCGCTGGCTACCCATGTGGAAGGCCGGGGCTCGAACACTGGCCGCGTCAAACCATCGACTTACGCAATTGATAGTTGTCACTATCTAGCCTGGTGCTCGGCATTGATAAGAATGGGCAAACCACCAGTTAGCTCAGTATCAGAATAATATGACTGAGTGGGATATCGGAATATTCAATATCCCAGTGGACTTGTTTCACAGTGGGGAAGCACTATAAAGTCACCATGAGTGTGCGCTGTCACAAGTCAGTATCTGTGCTTCCATGCTGTTAGATTTGTTTATTTGTTATTGTTTTACATCCTAGTAACATCTAAGGTCATATGACCTTAGATGTTTCTAGGATCTAAAACGAAAGCAAACAAGTATGTACCTATCTGGATATGATATCCGTATAGGAAATACTCGAACGGACAGAGCTGCCCTCTATGGAAGATCTTCTGATCAAAAGGAATCTCCGATGGACTGGACACCTCATGAGGATGTCATCAGACAGGCTACCAAAGCAGATCCTCTATTCTCAACTGTCTTCTGGTTATAAAAAGAGAGGGCGCCCATCAAGAGAAACCTGAAGGTGAGAGCCATTAAGACCGACTCATGGTCATCACTCTCACAGCAGAGAGCTAAATGGAGAGCGGCAGTCAAGTAATGAAAGCAGTCTTTGTTGCATCGCGACCGACAGCATGATGATGATGGGTACAGATATGACAGATGTTGCTAGGATGTAAAACCCAAATCACTCATTTCTTGTCATTAGTTGTGAATTTTCTGCGGAATTACGATAGCAATTATTTCTTATCCGCGTGCCAGTGATGAACTATTCTGAGCAATTGCCAATATAAACCTTAAATACTTTCCAAGCTACCTTCGTGGAAACCCCTCAAACAATCAGCGATCGGCAATGGATTAAAATGGCAATGATTTGGTAATCCATCAGCCAATCATTTTGCTGATTGCGACATGTCTATTTTTGTTCAAACGGGTTATTTTCAGCTCAGGTAATTTAGTTGTTTTCAGAAGTACCTTGCGGGTATTTTGGCATATAGGTTAATAGAGGGATAGTGTAGTATTAGTAGTCTGCACTGACCTCTCAGGCAAGGAGCCACATAGACAGGTGGGCATGGATACGGTGATGCTTGTTTGTTGTTTGTTTGTTTGTTGTTGTTTTACGTCCTAGCAACATCTAAGGTCATATCAGGACGGGATATACGGTGATGCAACAAGGATTCTAGGTAATGTAATGGTTAGCATGCTAGATCCCTGATGCAATTCACCCTGTAAATGCCTCCCTCTCTACTAGTTTATGTGGGTCCTTGCCTGAGAGACATAAACTAGTAGATAGGGAGGCATGGATAGGGTGAATTGCATCACGGATCATAGGTTTGCTGATTGTTAGCATTTTACATCCTGGCAACATATAAGGTCATATCAGGACAGGTACTGACTTGTGACAGTGCGCACTCATGGCAACTTTATAGTGCTGCCCCTTGCACCCCACCCACAGAAGGGGGTTCGAGGAGGCACTCACCACTCTCTCATTACTGCAGTTGATAAATAGCTTATCAGCATGACCTGATATCCCACTCAGTCACATTATCCTGACACTGAACTAACCAGTAACCATGCAACTTTCAATATGTACCCGCTCCCACATTCCCAACCTCTCCCCGCTCCCCATTGAATCCCAGTGACTAGCAATGGCTCTGTGTATGTGTGTGTGAACTTCCTTTTGGAAATCGGCTGGTGTGAGGCGGCCATTATTAGACTGAAAGTTGGGTCTCACTGTGACACCCCTAGCACCCCGCTAAGTTTAGGTTGCTGCGCTGTAGGTGGTTAATTTAATGCCGTCTTTCCATACCAATAATACATCTGCGTAATTTTATTTTGAACATTCCAATTACACTGATGGAGAGGCCTACGTCAACGCGTGCTTCAACAACAGCAACAGTAGGATCCCTCTTTTGTGCTTACGCTTTGCTTTTTTTCTTATAGTGGGGTGTTTTGTGAACCATCTTTCGAATGGTACTAGTGCTGTATGAAATCATGAGAAAGTCAGTTTAAACATTTCAATTACATTGATAGAGCAGCCTGATTCAGTGCGTTCTTCAACATCAGCAAAATTAGGATAATTATTTTGTGCTTAAACTTTGCTTTTTCATAGTGCAGTGTTTTGTGGTCCATCTTTCGAATGGGACTAGTGCCGTATGAAATCGTGAGAAAGTCAGATTGAACAATCTAGTTACATCGATTGAGTCTGCGTCAGCATATTCTTCAACACCAGCAACAGAAAAACCACTCCATTGCAGATTGTGGATTTATTCATAGTGCGATGCTTTGTGATCCATTTCTCGAATGTAATCATATGAAATCGTGAGTAAGTCAAATTGAACATTCCAATTACACTGATGGAGAGGCCTACGTCAGCGCATTTTTCAACACCACCAACAGTAGGATCGCTCTTTTGTGCTTCCACGTTGCTTTTTTTTTTCTCTTATAGTGTGGTGTTTTGTGATCCATCTTTCGAATGGTACTAGTGCCGTATGAAATGGTGAGAAAGTCAGATTGAAAATTCTAGTTACATTGACTGAACGGCCTGCACCAAAGTGGTGTTCAACGCCAGCAACAGTAGCAACAGTTTCTCTTCCCTTCTCAGCGAACTAGCGACACACACACTTTTCCTGCCCGCCAACCCTACTACTTGCTGTTTCTCCTCATAGGGCTCGATCCACGCGCTATTTATTGTCTCTTCGCAATACAGAAATAAACTTTGATTACCTGCACTTCCTCTGTTCATCATTCCTTGTCCGAATCAGGTGCCTGCGGGCAGGAGCCACTACCGCTAATTTCAATACGCCTGATCTGATTGGTCATCATCATCAGTGCTTCGTCTATTCGAGGAACAATGCTTGCAGAATAGAAGATCGCGCATTCTCAGCGATCCTAATTTTCACATTGACGTCAGAATGTGAATTAAATCGCTCTGGCCTCATATATAGTCACATGACCATTATCTTTGGATTTGTGGTTTTAAAGCTGTATAGTCCGATGAAGCATCACCATTTCAAAACCAAACCAGTTATCTAGATGTGATCCTACATATCTAACTTAGATACTGATGCACTTATTAAACATTTGCTTCTGCATAGAAGGCAATACTAAGTCAATTTAAAGTTGCATGGTCCGATGAAATATAATTTTGTCAAAATTAAAACAACTACTTACATTTGATCCGATATATCCAACTTAGATACTGGTGTATTAGCTAATGATTTGGGACAGCATATACAGAATAACCAGTGAATTTATAAGCTCACCCCTTTAGACACTCACTTTGAAACACCCATTATGCAGGGAGGCCATTAACCAACTAGGCCAATCTCGTGACCTCATTAGCCTCCCTCAATCAAGTAGGCCTACTGTGCAGGGTCATCTCACATCATGTGGTCACCGTGAGTTGACCATCTGGGTCATAGCCACAGCACTTTTGACAAGCTTGTCAACATTATTTTTGGTTCTTTCAGCTCAAATTACTTCAAAACTAATCATCTTTAATCAAAATTACTTCGGACTAATGATTAGTAGCTCGTAACTATCAATTTGATATATTTATCTAAAAAATAAGACAAAAATACCATCGGACAAAGCAACTTTAATAGAACGTGTTACTGCAGAAGCCTATGGTGGCAGAGTTTTGGCAAGCTTGTCAAAACTAAATTGACATATTTGCATTTCAAATATCTCAAAAGTTAGACATTTATAATAAAACTTACTTCAAACTGAAGTGAGGTACATTACAATGACCAATCTAATACATTTATTTAAGAAAAAAGACAGAAACCCCAAACCATCGGACTATGCAACTTTAAAGCGGCATAGTCCGATGAAATATCAAATTTTCAAAACCAAACCAATTATCTAGATTTGATTTGCCATAGCTAACTTAGATACTGATGCACTTATTAAGAATTTGTGGCAAGAGTTTTGGCAAGCTTGCCAAAACTAATTTTCCATGTTTGCACTCAAAATATCTCAAAAGTTTACCATTTAAAATGAAAGTAACTTTGAACTAATGTAAAGTAGATGCCAGTGATCGATCTAATAGCCCTGTCACACTACGACATAACGACGTCAACGTAGGGAGAACGTGAAGAACATTGAACTTCTCGGCGTAGTATGCAAATTTGGGCACAAGTTGAACGTGGATGCAGCGTAGTGGACGAGAGCATAACATCGGTAAAGCGTAGTGATACCATCATTCAACGAGAGAGGACAATGTCATTATGCTCACGGAACATTATGAACGTTATTCCATCACCAGAAGAACGTTATGGGGCTGTCACACTACGACGTAACGACGTCAACGTAGGGAGAACGTGAAGAACGTTGAACTTCTCGGCGTAGTATGCAAATTTGGGCACAAGTTGAACGTGGATGCAGCGTAGTGGACGAGAGAGCAACGTCGGTAAAGCGTAGTGATACCGTCGTTCGACGAGAGAGGTCAACGTAATGACGCTGATGGAACGTTATGAACGTTATTCAATCGTCAGAAGAACGTTACGTGACGTTCGCTACGTCATGATACGTTGAACGTACGTTGAATGCACGTTCTCCTGACGTTCTCCTGACGTTCTCCTGACGTTGTCCTGACGTTCCCATTACGCCCCGTGGGCATTTGCACTTGGTTTAATGGGGGTCAACGTAGTGGAACGTAGTTGAACGTAGTGAGGAGCGTTGGAATAACGTCCGTTTAACGTCATTGACGTTCGCTGAACGTGAACAGAACGTACGGCAAACGTAAACCCTTACGTTCGACCTACGTCGAAACTTTTGAACATGTCCAAAACCTCGACGTAATTCGACGTAACACGACGTAATGTGACGTAGCTCGACGTCACTCTAATGTCATTATGACGTCATCATAACGTAATCCAACGTACATCAACGTAATGACGAAATATCACCACGTTAGGCTCACGTTGGCTCATTACGTCGTAGTGTGACAGGGGTATTACGTGACGTTACATAAATCATGAGACGTTGAACGTATGTTGAATGTACGTTCTCATGACGTTCTCCTGATGTTCTCCTGACGTTCCCATTACGCCGTGTGGGCATTTCCACCCGGTTTAATGTGGGTCAACGTAGTGGTACGTAGTTGAACGTAGTGAGCAGCGTTTGCCTAACGTCCGTTTAACATCATTGACGTTCGCTGAATGTGAACAGAACGTATGGCGAACGTAAACCCTTACGTTCGAGCTACGTCAACATTTTTTAACATGTCCAAAACCTCAACGTAACTCGAAGTAACACGACGTAATGTGACGTAGCTCGATGTCAGTCTAACGTCATTATGACATCATCATAACGTAATCCAATGTACATCAACGTAATGACGAAAAATCACCAGGTTAGGCTCACATCGCTCATTACGTCGTAGTGTGACAGGGGTATTATATATTTATCTCAGAAAAAATACAGAAATTCAAAACCATAGGACTATGCGACTTTAAGTACTTGGCATTTTGGTGGCTAGACTCCTCGAACATGGTGGTCAGGATTGGCTCAACTTAAAGTTGCATAGTCCGATGGTTTTGGATTTCTGAAATTTTTCTAAGATAAATATTTTAGATTGATCATTATTACTGACTTTACTTTAGTGTGAACTAACTTTTATTTTAAATGGTAAACTTTTGAGATGTTTGAAGTCCAAACATGTAAAATTAGTTTTGGCAAGCTTGCCAAAACTCTAACACCATAGACTTCTGCAGTAACAGGTTCTATTAAATTGACTCAGTGTTCCCTTCTATGCAGAAACAAATGTTTAATAAATGCACCAGTATGTAAGTTAGATATGTAGAATCAGATCTAGATAATTGTTTTGGTTTTGAAAATGTGATACTTCATAAAAAAATATGCAGCTTTAATTCCGCAGACTGCTGCAACAACACGTGTAGATTTAACATGGTCTTAACACAGTCACGTGACTAGCATGGCGTGACCTGCATCACCTAACTGACATCAGGTGACTGGCAAACTCAAACGATGAATGGTTGGTTGTTGGCGTTTTTACGTACTGCCAACGTCTAAGGTCATATCAGGACGGGTACCGACTTGTGACAGTGCACACTCAGGGTGAATTTATAATTATAGTGCTGTCCCACTGGGAGAACAGGATGCCGGCACCATGCCCCAATATCCTACTCAGGCACATTATCCTGGCACTGATCCAACCAGTTCTTGCCCTATCCTAATACTGCTAAGCGCCAGGCTAGGAAGTGGCAACTATTACTCTTTAAGTCATTCGTTTGACTCGACCAGGGTTCGAACTCACGAACCCATGTGTTCGGATCCCCCGATATCTCCAAAACAGGAGACGGATGCTCAAATCATTCGGCCATCAGTCTGGTCGCAGACTGCGGCAACTGCACGTGTAGCTTTAACATGGGATACAACCAGTAACGTGACTGATATCACGTGATTGGTACCACGTGATTGATTCCAAGCAACTGAGAAGACTGAAATGATCGGTTGGTTGTTCAAGGTTTACGTCCTGGCAACATCTAAGTTGGGTACTGACTTCTGAGAATGCACACTCAGGGCGACTTTATAATTATAGTGCTGGGAGAACAGGCCGCCAGCACCATGATATGTTATTCCAGTCAGTCACATGAGAAAATGCGATGAAGAGAATATGATACAAAGAGAATATGAGAAACTGAGAATATGAGAAAATGAAAATATGAGAAAATGAGAATATGCGAATATGAGTAAATGAGAATATGAGAAAATAATAAAATAAGAAATGAGAATTTGAGAAAATGAAAATATGAGAAGATGAGAATATGCGAATATGAGTAAATGAGAATATGAGAAAATAATAAAATAAGAAATGAGAATTTGAGAAAATGAAAATATGAGAAGATGAGAATATGCGAATATGAGTAAATGAGAATATGAGAAAATAATAAAACCAGAATTTGAGAAAATGAGAATTTGAGGAAATGAAGATATGAAAAAATGAGAATATGAGCGAATGAGAATAAGTTAAATGACCACGGAGGTGATCATTTGCTGTCATCACTGGGGGCAGGGGGAGCCAATGAAGCAGCCACGCCCACCTGTCAATCACTAGCCCACCACTATCCTGATGGCCTAATGCTCTCCAGCCAATCACAGGCCCCCATCCCTCACTCTTCCTCCGACTCCGCATTGCACACACCTCCTCACTCTTCCACTGACACCCATCAGCTACACATCTCCTCTGAAAACCCACCCACCCACTCCTACTTGTCTCGATAAAAATCAAACACGAGACAAATAAAAACAAAAAACCTTTAATGATACAGAAATCTCCTCGCCCGAATTATCCTAAACTGTGAATAGGTTAATTTCTCCTATTAGCCATTCATCATTATCTTAATTTATATAAGTTCCTAAGATCAAGTAAACCTGACCATTTACCCTAAAAACTCATTGATCCACCTGATCACTACGTATATGATTTATGATTCTTCTCACTCACTTGATGCATGATTGTTGCTATATTGTGATGTATCTCCCTCCCTTGATTAACTGCTATGTCCATAAAAACATTGTACATATGTTGTCGATGATTACATTAATGACTCCCATAACTTCATGTTCATGTCAGACTTTGCCTGCGGGCCTGCTCAAACATCCAGTAATGTATCCGAAATCGCCATTGGATGAGATTGTCATGAGAATAAAGTTATGTCATTCCCAGCACTGCTTCCTCGTTCCTCCCTGCCCTTATGCCAGTAATGATGAGACAATGAGAATATGAGGAAATGAGGATGTGACAATATGACAATATGAGACTATGAGAGAATGGAGCTTCATTGTTTTACTGTTTCCTGATTTCGGAACAAACCACAACACTGAACCTCGATGAATCTGCCAGAATTCTATAGAAGGGCAACAAGACGCGCGACGCCTACGCTGAGAGGTCTGCTCATTCAGCGCTGAGCGATAATGGCGACTGGGTAGGACAATGCAGTGCTTATTTGTAAGCAGCGGGGCATTTGTGGGCAACACCTCGGAGGCATTCATTTATTTATTTATGTATTTATTCACTCACACATAGAAGCCTGATGTAGAATCCCCCGAGAGTACCACCCCCACCCCCCAAAAAAAACCCATATACCCATCCTTCACTGGAGATTTTACTTGTGACGTCAAATGTCTGAATGGATCTGCAAATGACAAAGCAACTACTATTAAGAAGTGGGGACCTCTGGCGGGAAGACTGTGAACCATTTTCCCTTCCATTGTAATATAGTAAGCCACGCCAAAGACAAGCGAGCAGAGACAAGCGAACAGCTTTTCGGGTAGAGAACAAAGCTAGACAGATCGTTGGTAATGTTAAGAATTCGATACAACACACAGGTGTATTTGGCGATGATGTTAACGACTTAATTCACGACGAAGCAAAAGTGGTGTAATTTGGATTTATTCAATCAGAATAACGAAAGGTCACGGAACAATAGTTAAATCACAATAGGTCAACGAATAGGTCAATCAAATTCGTCACTTTCAACCCTACCGTTTGAGTAGCCTGTTTGTTAGTTGAGGGGTGGGGGCGGAAAATAGGTGATCATGGTGGTCTTCATGGGTTTGTGTCCGGTCGGGGAGTGAGCGGTTTTGGTGCTCGCTGTGATGTCAGCGATCGGAGCAGAAACCCGCTAGGTGGTGGAATCGGAATTGGAATTACCTGGCTGGGACGAGGCTTGGTGGAGGCTGGGGGGAGGCTGGGAGGAGGCTGTGGGGAGACTGGAAGGAGGATGCGGGGAGGCCGGGGGAGGCTGTTGGGAGGCTGTTGGGAGGCTGGGGGAGGCTGGCAGGAGGATGGGCGGGGGCTGGGAGGAGGCTGTGGGGAGGGGGGTCATAATAGGGGCATAATGTCGCTTCACATTAGTACTCCCACCAGCCGCTAGGGAGCCTGACCCACAGACCGGCCAGGTTGGACTTCCCGGCAGTATACTACCCAGACCGGAAGTTGGTATGCTGATCGCATTGCAAAGTGGATCCACCCCTCCTCCTCTTCCTCCTCCACCCTTCCATGCAGATCCTACCACTCAAGCACTGACACGTTCCCCGCCCCACCACACACAATATCACACATATACCCACATCGCAAGACACCCCCCCACACACACACACCTCCCACACCGTCATCTCGTATGGGATTTGAACTCGCGGGTTCGAAGCCAGGTCGAGTCAAACTAATGACTTAAAAATTGATACTTGTCGCTAACTGGCCAGGTGCTCTGCATTATTAGGATAGGGCAAGGACTGGTTGGCTCGGTTTCAAGATAATGTGACTGCGAGGGATATCAAGGCATGGTGCTGGGGGCCTGGTCTCCCAGTGGGGCAGCACTATAAAGTCGCCATGAATGTGCACTGTCACAAGTCGGTACCCATCCTGATATGACCTTAGATGTTGCCAGGATGTAAAACTCCAACAACCATCCAACCGTCACCTTTTCAGCCACCACCCACCCACCCCGACACACACACAGCCCAAACACACACTCTCCTCCCCAGACCCCCCCCCCCCCCACACACACAGGGCCTGTTGAATATTCTGTAAGAGAAACTTGAGAGATAATCAGGACCCAAGCCTGCCCGTCTGGGCGACCAGAGCTGTATGCTGATGCTGTTAATTTAATAGAGACGAACAGACAGACTTCCAGATTGCTATGCTGTGCACTTGGTGGGTAAGTGACTTGTGTGGACTTAGATCCTAGCAAAATCTAAGGGTCATCTAAGGACAGGCACCGACTTGTAAACAGTTCGTGCTATTCAGGACTTAGTCTACACTGAGATATCAGGCAAGGAGCTACATAGACAGGTAGGCGTGGATATCGTTGGTTGGTTGCTGGAGTATTACATCTTGGCAACATCTAAGGTCATATCAGGACGGGTCTGACTTGTGACGGTGCGCACCCATGGCGACTATATAGTGTTGCCCCACTGGGAGGCCAGGCTGCCAGCACCAGGACCTGATATCCCACTCAGTCACATTATCCTGACACCGATCCAACCAGTCCTTGTCCTATCCTAATAATGCCGAGTGCCTGGCTCGGCAGCGATACATATAATTTTGAAAGTCATTGCCCAGCCTGCCACACGGGAGGCCTGCGCTCTACCAATTCGGCCACCGCGTCCGGTTTGTGTGGGTTTAGATCCGAGGAAAATCTATAAGGACAGGCACTAAGTTGTAGAACAGTGCTGCTCCGTTTAGGTACTGTAGTAGTCTGCACTGACCTCTCAGACAAGGAGCTACATAGAGAGGTAGGCGAGAATAGGGTGATGAGTTCAGGGAGCCTAGGTGGTGTAATGGTTAGCACACTGGTGTGGAATACAAGAGTTGTGAGTTCAAAACCTGCTCTTAGGTGCAATATTTCCCTTTTGTTCGACCCTCAAAACCCTGGTGCCGTGACTAGGATCCTGTACAAGCTATGCGTTGTATGGTTGTTGAACCTACACTGTGTATAGAATACAATCTAGATAATTGTTTTGGTTTTGACAATTTGATGCTTCATCTGACTATGCAGCTTTAAGTTCCAGTCCGGCAGGTCGCTGGGGTTCAAACTCCAGCTGCGTCAAACGTATACTCCACTGTAAAATAATTTTACAAATACAATTTTATTGTACCCTTTTTTGCGTGGTCATGAAAAAGTCTATGTTTTGTACGCTTTTAGAAAATGTTGAAAATTCTGACGGACTCCTTAAAGCTGCATAGTCCAATGAAAACATAAAGTTTTCAAAACCAAAACAATGATCTAAATATGATTCTTATACAATGGTGCGCTTATGAAACATTTGGCACCACATAGACGGGAATACTGAGGCGATTCAATAGAATCTGTCACTGCTGAAGCCTCTGCTGTCACAGTTTTGGCGTGCCTGCCAAAATGAATTTGTCATGTTTTCACTTCGAATATCTCAGAAGTTAGTAATTTAAAACAGAAAGTTTGTTTTATTTAACGACGCCTCTAGAGTACATTGATTTCCATCATCGGCTATTGGGCATCAAACATATGGTAATTCTGACATATTTCTTTGGAGGAAACACGCTACCGCCACATAGGCTATTCTTTCCGATAAGCAGAAAGGGGTCTTTTATATGCACTTTCCCACAGACAGGACAGCATATACCACAACCTTTGATGAACCAGTTGTGGACCACTGGTTTCAAAATAGAAGTCAATTCAAGCTATAGTAAGGCACGTAATAATGATTGACCTAATTTATTTATCTCAGAAATTGTCAGAAAACGAAAACCATCAGACTATGCAACTTTAATAATATGAGAAATAATGTAATGTGGAGGAATAGGCGGTGAGCGATGAGTACTGGTGAAAGGGGGAGGGGGTGATAGGCAATTGGAACAGCGCGGGTAGGCAGGGCAGACCCCGAGGGGTAAGGGTCTGGGTGTCCTGAAACTGGGTCAAAATAGCTGCAATGGGTGGGGAAGGGTTAATTCAAGTGGTGAGGAACCAGACGCAATGGCCAAATGAGTTGAGCGCCCGCTGCCCATTTTGGTAGGTCGTAGGATTTGAATCCTGAGTTTGAATTCTCATCGAGTCAAATCAATGACTTAAGATTTGTTTTATACTTGATGCTATCTAGCCTGGCGCTTGGTAATAAAAAGATAGGACAAGAAGCAGTGGAATGAGGAAGGGCATTTGTCCATGATTGAAATTTCTACAGCTTAATCAACTAATGTAACAACACATAGATGTACATCCGTGCATATATATATATATATATATATATATATATATACACCTGATCTAGCTGAGGTGAAGGAAGAAATATAAAGAGCTAAGTGGATTGAGAGTATTTATTTTCTCTTGACAAGTAAATATAGCCTTATCATACATATAACAGTTTTTATCAGCCGGATTATCAATACGTCGAGGGAGATAAGTGACAAGAACTGCCAGTGGCGGTGCCACCATAGGCCAGCATGCTGCAGTTAATCAACATTCGTCAGTAAATGGACCTTAAATATAATATAAGAATGGTAATAGTAATAGGAAAACCTCCTACCGATGATTTATACACGTATATTTATATACTAACTATATATATATAGTACAACCTCGTTAAACCAAGCTCGGTTAAACCAAACGATCGTTTAATCCAAACCTTTTTCGGCGGCACGGCAGAATACTACCATGTCGAACTGCTATAAAAAAGGTTGGTTAAACCGAAGTCGATTAATCCAAATTATCGGTTAATCCAAACAAAATGGTCGGGCCCAAGGCCACTTCCGGTATGGTTAAACCAAACTTTAACGTGGTTATAAGGTCATCTGAGACTTTTTTTATATGATAAATGGTAGTATTTGGCCAACCGCCGAAAAAAGTTTGGTTTAACCGATCGTTTAATGGGGTTATACTGTATATACATAAAAGCAATAATCAAAGTTTCCATATACATTGTATATTGCATTCATAATGCACCCACATTTTTGCCAAAGCCAAGTCAAAGTTGAAGCCAAAGCTCGGTTAAACCAATCATCGGTTAATCCAAACAAATGTCTAGCATCCCTTCAAGTTTGGTTTAATGGGGTTATACTCTCTCTCTCCCTCTCTCTCTATCTCGCTCTCTCTCTCTCTATATATATATATGTGTGATAGTGTGTGTGGGAGTGTGTGGGTGTTGGCATGTGGTTATCCGTGTGATAGTGTGTGTGGAAATGTGTGGGTCTTGCGATGTGGATATATATATATATATATATATATATATCGCCATTTCTAGGATAGGGCGAGAACTGGGTGTTAGTACAATATCAGGCTAATAATAATATGACTGAGTGGGAAATCACGTCATCATACTGTCGGCCTGATCTTCCAGTGGGGCAGCACTAATGTCACCATGAATAAGCACTGTCACAAGTTGATACCCGTCCTGATATGGACGTTGATGTTGCCAGGATGTGCAAACCCGAAATAGCAAACAAACCTTATTGCTGGCAGGGGATGTATATATTGGCATTTGATGTTGCAAGGATGAAAACCCCCCAAAAAAGCAGACAAACAAACCATGTTGCCTAGCAGGGGATGTATATAGATATATGTCTAGTTCACGTGTCCACACCACACCCTCAGCCACCGTCACCATGTTAACCCTTACAACACCCTGTTTGTCGCCATAGTAACCAGCGTGGTCGTCGTGGCGAGGGTAGACAGGGTTACTAGACGACACCAGCACGGGGAGGGGCACGGGCGGGAAATGTCCCTGGAGTCACCCTGACAGGGGGAATAGTGGCCAGTAAAGAGGCATTTCGGTCAGGGACATAATAGAGGGAATATTCTATGGGGGGCGGAGGGGGAGACAGGGTTACTACTACTAGACGCCAGCAGGCGGAGGGGGAGGGGGAGGGGGAGGGCATGGGTGGGGGGCATGGGTGGGAGGTTTTCCTGGCGTCACCATGACAGGGGGAATAGTGGCCAGTAAAGATGCATTTTTGTCAGGGACACAATCCAGGGGCCATCCTATGGTCGGGAGGAGCACAGGGGGAGCCAGGGGTGCTGGTATAGACAGGGTTACAAGACACAGGTAGGGGCAGCAGGTTACCCTGGCGTCACGATGACAGGGGGAATAGTGGCTAGGAAAGAGGCATTTTTGTCAGGGACACAATCCAGAGGATATCCGACGGCGGTGGGTGGGTGGGGGGGGGGGGCACAGGGGGAGGCAGGCGTCCTGGTTAGCAGCACTTGTCATCTCGACCGGAAGTCACCTTGGTTGTTCTCTCCACGGACCTACCCAGCTGCTACCCCCCACCCACACACAGGCCCTCACCACCCCTACCCCTCTCCACCACCACCACCACCTCTACCCCGTCAGAGGTGCAATAGAATATACCGAGCATAACGTTGTTTTGATTATTTTGATTTCTTTGATTTGAGAATATGTAATTAGATTTAATTTCGAGGTAGCGGTTGCTGCATGTTTTGTTGTCGTTGTTGCTTTTGTTTTGTGTTGGTAAATAAATGTATTCTTCTGAAGGCATGTTTTGTTTGGTGCCAAGGAACTGGTATTCCAGCCATTGTTACTTTACTCTATATTTCTAGTTAATGGATGCATTAACACAGGTTGTGTCTTGCTTTGAGGATGCATTAATGCAGGCTGTGTCTTGCTATGGGGGATGCATTAATGCAGGGTGTGTCTTTCTCTGGGGATGCATTAATGCAGGTGGCATGCTGCTGCGGGGATGCATTAATGCAGGTGGTGTCTTGCTGTGGGGATGCATTAATGCAGATTGTGTCTTGATGTGTGGATGCATTACTGCAGGTTGTGTCTTGCTGTGGGGATGCATTAATGCAGGTGGGATGCTGCTGTGGGAATGCATAAATGCAGGGTGTGTCTTGCTGTGGGGATGCATTAATGCAGGTGGTGTCTTGTTGTGGGGATGCATTAATGCAGGTTGTGTCTTGCTCTGAGGATGCATTAATACAGGTGGGATGTTGCTGTGGGGATGCATTAATACAGGTTGTGTCCGGCTGTGGGGATGCATTAATGCAGGTGGTGTCCTGCTGTGGGGATGCATGAATGCAGATGGGATGCTGCTGTGTGGATGCATTAATGCAGGTTGTGCCTTGCTCTGCGGATACACTAATGCAGGTGGGATGCTGCTGCGGGGATGCATTAATGCAGGTTGTGTCCGGCTGTGGGTATGCACTAACAGACTCAGGTGGTGTCCTGCTGAAGGGATGAATGAATGCAGATGGGGTGTTGCTGTGGGGATGCACTAATGCAGGTGGGATGCTACTGCGGGGATGCATTAATGCAGGTGGTGTCCTGCTGTCGGGTTGCATTAATGCAGGTGATATCTTGCTGTGGGATGCATTAATGCAGGTTGTGTCCGGTTGTGGGGATGCATTAACACAGGTGGTGTCCTGCTGTGGGGATGCATTAATGCAGGTGGGATGCTGCTGTGGGGATGCATTAACACAGGTGGTGTCCGGCCAAATATGGCGATTTAACTTAGGGTTGGTGCTATTCCTAGCCTTCTGAAGTTCTATTATTGTCCCTCAGACTTGTCTTCTTACACCACACATATAGAGCACGCTGAATTTAAAAAAAGCCAATATTGAAAAAACTAGGTCGCCTCAGTAGGGTATTTGCCACATCAGCTTAATAGTTTGTTTCTAATTAGTATATATATATACTTCCATCTAAAATGGGATCAGCTCATTATATTTAAATTTAGAATATCTGGACTATTAAAGAATTGTAAAAAGGGCATGGGAACAGAAGTCACCATTTTTCCAACACTAGGAGGGACAAAGAGGGCTAGGCTCATATAGATACCTTACCATAGAGCCCCGATAGTAAGCAGTTATTACCCGATATGGCGCTTTAAAGTTTGTTGAGATATCCCAGAGCCTTGTGCAAAGCCTATGCCCAGACAGGATGGTCGAAGGAGTTGAGCACCTGCTTCCCATTTAGTCGGCCGAGTCAAACCGACGTCTTTAAATGTTAAACTTGTCGCTATCTTGACTGGTTCCACTGCTACTAGGATAGGCCAAGGCACAGTGGAATGAGTGAGACCAATTGTCCGCGATTGAAATTTACCCCCCTGTAATCAACAAATATAACCAAATAAGGAGCAAGACCAATTATCCGGGATTGAAATGTTCCCACATAATAAAGAAATATAACCAAATAATGGGCAAGACCAATTATCCAGGATTGAAATTTTCCCACGTAATAAACAAATATAACCAAATAATGAGCAAGACCAATTATCCAGGATTGAAATTTTCCCACGTAATAAACAAATATAACCAAATAATGAGCAAGACCAATTATCCAGGATTGAAATTTTCCCATGTAATAAACAAATATAACCAAATAATGAGCAAGACCAATTATCCAGGATTGAAATTTTCCCACGTAATAAACAAATATAACCAAATAATGAGCAAGACCAATTATCCGGGATTGAAATTTTCCCATGTAATAAACAAATATAACCAAATAATGAGCAAGACCAATTATCCGGGTTTGGAATTTTCCCATGTAACAAACAAATATAACCAAATAATGAGCAAGACCAATTATCCGGGATTGAAATTTTGCCATGTAATAAACAAATATAACCAAATAATGAGCAAGACCAATTACCGGGATTGAAATTTTCCCATGTAATAAACAAAATAACCAAATAATGAGCAGACAATTATCCGGGATTGAAATTTTCCCATGTAATAAACAAATATAACCAAATAATGAGCAAGACCAATTATCCGGGATTGAAATTTTCCCATGTAATAAACAAATATAACCAAATAATGAGCAAGACCAATTATCCGGGATTGAAATTTTCCCATGTAATAAACAAATATAACCAAATAATGAGCAAGACCAATTATCCGGGTTTGGAATTTTCCCATGTAATAAACAAATATAACCAAATAAAAGCATATATTTCAATCTTAGCCAGTTTTCTAGGTAAAAAGAAACATTTCGAATGTATGTGAATAATTAACCAGCAAACTAAAAGATTTATATATTATTTACTGATTTACCTGACATAATTTTGTTCTTGGACAAAGGTAAGTGACGAGGGAATTGTACTTGATAGTAGCACAAATAAATTGTTATCTACACTATTTAGATATTTAATAAGCATATTTATTGAATGATTCGATACTGTTGATAAAAGATAACAGATTGCCTAGGTTGATATTCAGTAGCCATGGTGACGGACCAATGTGGCTAGGCCAATAAATATGATATTGGACTGGGTAGATTGTTGTCATTTCGATATATTGACACGGCTAAATACTTTTTTCAAATTCATTTATGATTGCAGTTTCTATTCCCCGAAATAGATGTGGCATCATGACCCAATATCCTACCCAGTCACATTATCCTGACACCGAGCTAACCAGTCATAGTGCTATCCTAGTACTGCCGAACCCCAGGTTAGGTAGCGACAAGAATCAATTTCATAAGTCATTGGTTTGACCCTGTTGGGAATCGATCTCCAGACCTTCCGCACGAGAAGCCTCCGCTCTACCGATTCGGCCACCGCGTCCAGTGCCAGACGGACACAATCCTTCCTTTAGCAGTTGCCTCGCCGGAGATCAGCGCCACATTAATTGTTAAAATTGTGCTTCACACTGACCAACACAGGGACAGAACCCAGGCCCAGCACACGATGCGGACATTGTACCGCTAGGATTTCACTTTTGCTGGGGCAGTATTTAATGATGTAGAGTCACCCGTTACGCAGACGACATTCTGAATCACAAGTTCCATATATTGTAGGCGCGGCCCGTACAGACGAGACTGTTACAGCGCATGTGCAGTGAGAGAGTCCCGCGCCACCACCCTCCACCCTCCCCCCTCCCCGCCCCACAACCCCCACCCTACCGCCTCCCCCTCTCCCCTCCCCCTCCACCTGCCCAGTCCTGATATGACATTAGATGTTGCTAGGACGTAAAACAACAACACACAACAACAAAACCTCCACCTGCCCCGCTCCCCCCTTCCCCCTTCCACCCACCCCTCCCCTCCCACCCCCCCTCCCCCACCCCATTTGTTTGTAAATCTGCCCCCCCCCCCCCCTTCCACCTCCCCACACACACAAACCCACCCACCCACTCTCGCACTCTCGATGACTTTTAACGTCTGCCTCTGGAGGGAGAGAGAGCTAACCCAGACTGACAATTCTCTGCACCCCCCCCCCCCCCCCCACTTCCCACCTCCCACGCGCTACACTTCAGCCCATCGGTCAGATCAGCACCCATCACATCTAAGATCATATCAGGACGGGTACAGACTTCTGACAGTGCGCACTCATGGCGACTTTATAGTGCTGCCTCACTATGAGACCAGGCCACCAGCACCATGATCTGATATCCCACTCAGTCTCTGTTTGTCTGTTTGTTTGTTTACGTTCTAGCAACATCTAAGGTCATATCAGGACTGGTACCGACTTGTGACAGTGCGTACTCATGGCGACTTTTCAGCATTGCCCCACTAGGAGAGCAGGCCGCCAGCACCATGAGCTGATATCCCACTCAGTCATATTATCCTGACACGGAGCCAACCAGTCCTTGCCCTATTCTAATAATGCCTCGCTAGGAAGCGAAAAGTATACATTGTTAAGCCATTGATCAGGGTTAGAACCCATGGGTTCGATTGCCACGATCTACTAAAACGGGAGACGGACGTTCATCTCATTCGTCAATGCCGTCTGGTATTGCCACCACCAACCGGGTACGGTGTCCGAAGGTTGGAGTGCAGGCCTCCCACGTGGAAGGTCAGGAATTTCAAACCTGGCCGAGTGAGAGTTGGGGTGTGGGGTGGGGGTGGGGGTGGGGGTCAGCTGCTCTGTACTCTTGAGCACATCGCGATAACATCATGTAAAAATATACGGTCTTTCGGTCATAATAGCTGAGCTTGGAATCATATCAATATCTCGGGCGACGGAGTTGGGGACCATTGTTATGTAATAGTGATGCAATGTGTGCCCACTCGCTGTGTGACATATAAATAACTATGTGTAAATGTTATGACGCACGGTGACCGGGATTGCGGTATGATGTCCAGATATTAAGATATGGTTACTAATTACAGAAATGTTCCCTCCACCAGGAAGAGTGCAAATGGAGAGGGCATAGATTATTGTCTACTGTAAATCTATGACGACTACTTGTTACCACAGGACCGCTGGGTAAGCACACCCAGGCATTCTGTATACATTAGGGACACCACCTGCCCTGGGGTTGAGGACAGGTGCCCCCTCTTGGGCGCCACCCCTCCCAGGCTGTAGAGGTGTCTGATTGGCTGGCTGTGTGAGCCCAGTCACCCTTGTACTCCTTGCACTTGCTGGACAGACCACACACTCACAAGATACCAAAGGAAGCAGTTCACCACTGAGCTGTGTGTAACACCCATAGGACTTAGGTTCAATGGGCTGGAGGCACTGATTTTGACTGAACAAGCAGAAGTTATGTCGGTCTGTGTAGCACATTGTAAGTGAGTTAGGGTGGCAGGTCACTAGTAGGTGAACAAGAGTTGTAGCAATAAAGCTCAACCTTATCACTGTCAATCTTGCGTGACTTGTCTCCC
Source organism: Branchipolynoe longqiensis (assembly GCA_030323885.1). Lineage (NCBI taxonomy): Eukaryota > Metazoa > Annelida > Polychaeta > Phyllodocida > Polynoidae > Branchipolynoe > Branchipolynoe longqiensis. The sequence goes on from CM059189.1 coordinate 24,064,262, forward strand.
TTTCTTTCTTATGAGTTGTGTTTTGGTATTTAGTGGGGGGAGGCTGGCAGACAGTTGCCAGGATCCCCCTGATAGTAGTGAGTATAAGAGGAGTAGCTGCGACAGCCAGCAGTAGAAAGTCTTCATCGGCGACCGTGAAGATTGTCTAAGAAGACGGAAGACACAGCTTGAGAGCCAGAAGAGGGGTCTCAGATGATGGGAGACACGCCTCCAAAGATGCGCGACGCCAGGTGATCGATCTCTGATGACGTGAGACGCAGTCCTGAGGACGATTGATGCTTCCTGATGATGGAAGGCGCCACCATGACGACAGAAGGCACACATCGGATGACGGAAGGTGTGGGGAGATGACGGATGACGGAAGACTCGTCTCCGATGACTAGGTATGGTCCCGTTTTGGTTGTGTTGCTTGTTTTGGGCATAGAGGCGCTGAGACATGGTGAGACATTGCTATACCACTATTTATGACTAATTTAAGGGTTATAAGGATGGGAATGTGTGAAAAAACGGGAAATATGGGAAAGTTGAGGAAAATGTGCTGGTCAGTATAAGTGGCGAGGGGGCCGTGGCTAATAACATATTAGTAGCTGGCACTCCTTTGACCAGGCTAGCAGGTGAGGGTAGACTAGGTGCTGGGATGCACGCCTGGGTGACTCCATTCACCTTCATGAAGGTGAAGGCCACCGGAGCTCTGTGTGTGTGTGGGTGTGAGTGTGATTAGAGGGGTGGGATGAAGTGTGTGAACGTGACCTGAGGCGACCTAGCCAGGGTCGGTCAACATTGTGTATATAATAGGTGTTTTTTTAAATATGTATGTTGATAGCGGTACACTCAAGGAGGAGCCGGCTCAGGCCGCACAACACACACAACACACACACTGCATACAGAATGCATAGACATGGTAAATAAGGTGATTTTTTTTGTATCTGTGTGAATGTTTAAGAGTCAGGTTGGGTGTATAGGATACAGGTGAGAGGGAGTAAATTGGTTAGCACACTGGATAGGCGGACCCAGAGTGGGGCTGACAGGGCACCAAGAGATAGGAGCAGGTTCAACTCTGGATCCTCCAGATCTAGCAACCTGGACCGGTTGAGGGGAATTAGGACTCCAATAGTCACCGTTGCCAGCATGGCGGAAGCGTGATTCAATAAGGGATTCGCAGATTGATTTGCGGCTGGGGTTGATGCCGGCCAAATAGCAGCATATGCTGATAAGGTGACATTTATAGCCAAATATGCGGCCAGGCAGCTGGAAACTTAGTTGAGGCTCCTGAAAGAGACTAGGGAGTTTGGGGTCGGTCTTAAGCAGGAGAAAATCACAGCTCCTGCGATATACTGCCCACAGGGAGGAGCAGCTGGCCCTGAGAAGAGATTGGCTGAAAGAGGAGGAGAGAGCCGTAAGGGATCTCAGGGATCAGGGTAGACAGATCATCAGTGTGGATGGGTCGGATCTGGGTGCCTGAAGGACCTGGGTAGAACAGGTAGGCCAGGCAGGTCGAGTGGCTGGAGCCAAAGGAGCGGATGTAGTGAAATTTGCGCTCAGTCACTCAAAAGGCAACGTCCATCAAGTAATTTACTCAGCATATGAAGATGATAATGATAGCACATGGGAGGAGGTCCGGGGCCATCTGGTGGGGTTGTTCCTGACGGAAAGGGAAGCCACAGCACTGGTGGATATAGTTTTCACCCTTAAACAGGGGAGAGGCGAGCTCATGTCAGCGTACTGTATGAGATATAGTATGGCTGTACAGAGGGCTTGGCCTGAAAAGGGATTGGCCAAGCAGGGGGCTGTGCGTGATATGGTGATCAAGAAGTTTGAGGACTCCTTGATCCTGTGGTCATGTTGGCTGTCCGCCTGTCGAGATCCGTTAGCCTGGAGGCAGTCATGGCAGTGGCTCGGGAAAATGAGGAGGGTCTTGCAGGGCCAGGGGCCCGACTGACGGGGGCCCATAGGCTGGAGCTGATCGATCAACTGCTACAACCTGAGCAGCTCACCCGTCTGAGTGACCGGACGCGGTGGCAGAATAGCGAGAGTGCAGGCTTCCCGTGAGGAAGGTTGGGAGTTCAATTTCCGGTCTAGTCAAACAATGATATACAACATTGAACCATACGGGATGGCCGAATGTGTCCGTCTCCCGTGTTGGTAGACCATGGGATCGTGGGTTCGAACCAATGTCAAACCGATGACTTAAAAATTGATACTTCTCGCTTCCTAGCCAGGCGCTCGGCATTATTAAGATAGGGCAAGGACTAGTGAGGATAATATGACTGAGTTGGATATTGGGTCTTAGTGCCGGCCACCTGATTTCCCAGTTGGGAAGCACTATAAAGTTGCAATGAGTGTGCACTCTCACAAGTCGGTACACATCCTGGGATGACCTTAGATGTTTCCAGGATGTAAAACTCCAACAACCAACCACAACCACCCTGGATACCGCCCATCAGCGAGCTACACCCAGCACCACCAGTCTTCTCCCCTTCCCTAATGCCAAGTACACACCTACCGTATACGATTCGCGCACTAAAACTCGCGACCACGTCCCGTCCCGCTTATGACTGAAAACGGGCCGATTCATTTTTCTAATCATGAATCGCAATCGCAAGCAAGCAGTTTTGGCCCTAAAACTGAGTTTTAAGTCGCGAATCGCAATTGGTAGGTGTACTAGGGGATCGCACACCTAATGACTTTTGTGCGCGAAACGGGCAGTTTTAGGTCGTATACGGTAGGTGAGTGCGGATAAACAGTAGGTGTGTACCTGGCATTACTCCCCACCCCCACCCCCACACTGACAGCCACTGACCCCCACCCTCCGCCCGCCCTGTGCTGTCCGGTCAGTTTCCCAGGGTCCTTTCCACACGAGACCACAACCGACGACAAACACAAGCAACAGCCCAGAAGGTGACCCCTACACCTGCCTTACTGTAGGCCCCGCCCTTACCCTTCACCGTAACATACCCCGACTCCCGACTACCCCCCCCCCCCCCCCCACCCCCCTACCATATCTCCTAGCCATCCCGGCAGGCCCGCTCCCTGCTCTGCTCCTCTCCACCCGGACCCCACACCCCACCCCCCGTCATCCCCGCACACCCCACCTATACCACCCTGCCCCCCCCCCCCCCCCCCCCCCCCCCCCCCCCCCACACTGACAGCATTACCACCCCTCCATTCCAGAATCCCCTTGAGTGCCCCACCTCGCTACTACCACGGCCCCTACTCTGAATGCCCCGCCTACCTTCACTACTACCCCGGCCCCTACTCTGAATGCCCACCTACCGTCGCACTACCGCAGGTCCGTACTCTGAATGCCCCTCCTACCTTCGCTACTACCCTGGCCCCTACTCTGACTGCCCCACCTACCTTCACTACTACCCCGGCCCCTACTCTGAATGCTCCACCTACCTTCACTACTACCCTGGCTCCTACTCTGAATGCTCCACCTACCTTCGCTACTACCCTGGCCCCTACTCTGACTGCCCCACCTACCTTCACTACTACCCCGGCCCCTACTCTGAATGCCCCACCTACCTTCACTACTACCCTGGCCCCTACTCTGAATGCCCCACCTACCTTCACTACTACCCCGGCCCCTACTCTGAATGCCCCACCTACCTTCACTACTACCCCGGCCCCTACTCTGAATGCCCCACCTACCTTCACTACTACCCCGGCCCCTATTCTGAATGCCCCGCCTACCTTCACTACTACGCGGCCGGGCCCACTCTGAATGCTCCGCCTACCCTACTACCCTACCCCCGCTCCCTACTCATTCCCCCGCCTACCTTCACTACTACCCCGGCCATACTCTGAATGCCCTGCCTACCCTCACTACTACCACAGCCCCTACTCTGAATGCCCTGCCTACCCTCACTACTACCCCGGCCCCTACTCTGAATGCCCCACCTACCTTCACTACTACCCCGGCCCTTACTCTGAATGCCCCGCCTACCTTCACTACTACCACAGCCCCTACTCTGAATGCCCCACCTACCTTCATTACTATCCCTGCCCCTACTCTGAATGCCCCGCCTACCTTCACTACTACCACAGCCCCTACTCTGAATGCCCCGCCTACCTTCACTACTACCCCGGCCCCTACTCTGAATGCTCTGCCTACCTTCACTACTACCCCGGCCATACTCTGAATGCCCTGCCTACCCTCACTACTACCACAGCCCCTACTCTGAATGCCCTGCCTACCCTCACTACTACCCCGGCCATACTCTGAATGCCCACCTACCTTCACTACTACCCCTGGCCATACTCTGAATGCCCCGCCTACCCTCACACTACCCCGCCCCTACTCTTAATGCCCGCCTACCTTCACTACTACCCCGGCCTACTCTGAATGGCCCTGCCTACCTTCACTCTACCCCGGCCATACTCTGAATGGCCTGCTACCCTTCACTACTACCCGTGGCCCTACTCTGAATGCCCTGCCTACCTTCACTACTACCCCGGCCCCTACTCTGAATGCCCCACCTACCTTCACTACTACCCCGGCCCGCCCCTACTCTGAATGCCCTGCCTACCTTCACTACTACCCCGCCCCTCTTCTACTGCCCCGCCTACCTTCACTACTACCCCGGCCATACTCTGAATGCCCTGCCTACCCTCACTACTACCCCGGCCATACTCTGAATGCCCCACCTACCTTCACTACTACCCCGGCCATACTCTGAATGCCCTGCCTACCCTCACTACTATCCCTGCCAACTCTGAATGCCCCGCCTACCTTCACTACTACCACGGCCCCTACTCTGAATGCCCGCCTACCTTCACTACTACCCCGGCCCCTACTCTGAATGCCCTGCCTACCCTCACTACTACCCCGGCCATACTCTGAATGCCCTGCCTACCCTCACTACTACCCCGGCCATACTCTGAATGCCCTGCCTACCCTCACTACTACCCCGGCCCCTACTCTGAATGCCCCACCTACCTTCACTACTACTCCAGCCCCTATTCTGAATGCCATGCCTACCCTCGCTACTACCCCGGCCCCTACTCTAACTGCCCCGCCTACCTTCACTACTACCCGGCCCCTACTCGGAATGCCCCACCTACCTTCGCTACTACCCCGGCCCCTACTCTGCACACCACGCCTACTCCCACAGGACATGCCCTATGGGCCTTCACTGTGCATGGTCCGGTGGCCTTGACCTTTCCTAGAGGGTGCGGCCGGCAGTGTAGCATTATCGCAAGTCAGCAGTGCTCCGCTAATTGATATATATGATATTTGTAAAACACAGAAAAACGCTGACAAGAAGTAGCAGAAGAAAGAGTATACAAGTAGGGTTCAGCTTGGTCTAATTTACAGGGGTTTTACATCCAAGGTCGAACGAAATCAGTAGGACTGCAGAATTGTCATACTCGATCATGCCGTCCCACTGAGGCACAGCACTGCAACTAGTGCAAGCACCATGACTTGATATCTCACTCAGTCACATTATCCTAATACCGAGTAAACCGGTCATTGCCTATTCCTATTAGTACATGGTGCCAGGCTAGGTAGCGTCAAGTATCAATTTAGTAAGTTATTGGTTTGACTCGGCTTGGATCCAAAATCGCCAAATCTTGCACACGGGAAGCCTGCCTGCGCACTGTCCGATTCAGCCACCTCATCTGGTACAATATACCACCACTTCAGGCAAAGTCGGCGATGTGTGTTTTACAAACACTCTCACAACAATGCATGCTCCACAATAAGCATATATTGCACAGAAACATTCACTAATACACACATATAAGTATGTACATATCCATAGCTCAACTATAGGTATTAACGAGTGGAGTGAAGATCTCTCAGCATCGCTTATGAGTTATAAGTATTGTCCACTAAATCAGATGAGTGAAACCGTCGCTGTGCACTTACTCGGCCAGCATTGTCAGGTGAGCCAGGCTTCAGAAACATCAGGTGTGTTCCACAGTACGTCACTGAACTAGTAGACGCTGCTTGTCAGATTCTGTTCCATAAATTGGTGATAGCTTCTGAGTTCAATACAATCTCGCTTATGGAGACTCGAATAATGAACTGCACAGTGTGTGCTAATGAGATGTCGTCTATTCTCTACCAGCTATTAACCGCTTCATCAAACGCTATATACTATCTATTTGCTATAGAAATTACTGTGGAATTTGTAGGTCACCATCAGATTGATTGATTGATTGGTGGTTTCTTAACGCCGTGTCGGCAGCATAGGCCATATTCATGGCAAGAATACACGATATTCACACGCATGCGCTGTGGCAATGGTCCCACAACTGTAGTATTCGTCGTCGCTGTCAGATGTCGCATGCGTTGTGAATATTGTGTATTAATAGTGACTGACTAGATTAGTACCCTCCTAAAATTTTCAAAAGGGTCCAAAATTGAAAAGCAATACACTTTTGGAATTGTCAAAATATCCCAAAATTTGACTGATATACGTGCATTTGAAAGTTAGTAATTTCCATAGCTTTTGTCTGCGCTGTGGCAATGGTCCCACAACCGTAGTGTTTGTCGTCACCATCAGATGTTGCATGCGTTGTGAATATTGTGTATTGTTTGTTTTTTATTCAATAAATAAATAATAAATAGATAGTATATAGTGTCAGACATTCATTGTGCTGTAAGCTGCAAATTGTGTATTCTACAGCAATTGTTAGCTCAATGTAATACATAGATATGCTATAGAGCATTCTTTTGTAAATACTTCCGAATTGAAGAATCGCTGGAATACCTTTGCTTCGGCACTGACAAAAGAACTTATTCAGCAGAATAAAACATATTTACAACAACAAAAAGTAATTGGATTAGTTTATTTGAATTTTGCTATGCACGTTCAAATGATGTTCTAGATGTGTACTTGATTTGCATTTTATATAAGTGATATTAATATATTGCTCAATTTCTATGAGATCAAAATCAAAAAGTGAAATGGCCACCTTGATGGCAATCATGCTGCCATGACACTCAGGGCCATATTTGATTAACACAACCCGGGCGCGTCGGGTCACCCAAGTTGCTAGAATTTCAAATCAAACACCATGAGTGGAGTTGACAAAAACATGTGCCGTGTGCAAAAAGTCCCGACCCCAGTAACCAACGTCTTGGCTGGGGATGGCTAGGAATGATGATGTCGCATTTGCGCTGGTACCGTCCTGTAGGATCACAGCTACCAGTACCAGTCCTACATGGTTTCTTTTGGTAATAACCCAGATTAATGAAATGGAAAGATAACTAAACTATGCAATCATAAATGCATTCAATCCTATTTTGCTGTAGTTATATCGGTTATTAAAAGAAAAAGTTTAGGATTAAACCACCATTTTTGTCACCCTGAGCGTGGAGAAACTTGTTCGTTTATTCGACTTTATTCAACCCGAGTCTGTAGGATAGGTGCATGCACCAAAAAGTGACTCGGGTGACCCGAGTTGGTTAATCGAACACGCCCCAGGTGAACAGCCAGTTAACTCACTGCTGAAGGAGAGTGCCTGTGTTTTACACTGCCAACATCACCAATCAACATCTATATGGCACAAGAAAATTACCAACAAAGATTATTATAGCAATAGCAACAATGCTGGTGAATAATGAAATTTATAGACAAAGGTATTTAGTTAATTATCAGCAGGTTTGTTTGTACATTGGTTGATTAAAGGTGCATAGTCTGATAAAAACATCAAATTTTCAAAACTGAAACAATTATCTAGATTTGATTATATATAATAAATTAGATAGTGACGCACTTATTAAGTAATTGTCGCCACAGAACAGGGAATACTGGGGCAATTTAATCAAACTTGTTATCGAAGAAGCATATTGTGTCAGATTTGGGCACGCATGCTCAAATTAATTGTGCATGGCTGTATTTCAAATATCTCGAAATTGAGCGATTTAAGATAAAAATTACTTTAGGCTAAAGTGAGGTAGAGTATAATGATGAACCTAATATATTTATTTATCTCAGAAAATGACAGAAACTCAAAATGGTCGGACCATGCAACTTTAAGCAGGGGAAATTTCAATCGCAGACAATTGGTCTTCCTCATTTCACTGCTCCTTGCCCTATCCTAATAATACTGAGTACCAGACTAGGTCGCAACAAGTATACATTTTTACGTCATCGGTTTGACATGACCAATGTTCGAAAATGTGCATTCAAATCCCACGACCTTCCAAAATGGCAGAGCGGACCGATCAACACATTTGGCCATCCTGTCGGGTCACAGGTGGTTGGTTGGTTGTTGGGAGTTTTACGTCCTGGAAACATCTAAGGTCATATCAGGAGGGATACCGACTTGTGACAGTACGCACTCCTGGCGACTTTATAGTGCTGCCCCACTGGGAAATGAGTCCACCGGCACTACGGCCTGATATCCCACCCAGTCACATTATCCTAACACTGAGCTAAACCAGTCCTTGCACTATCCTATTAATGCCGAGCGCCAGGCTAGGAAGCGACAAGTATCAATTCTATAAGTCATCAGCTTGACTCGACCGGGAACCGAACTCCCGACCTTCCGCACGCGATTCCCACGCTCTACCGACTAGACCACGGCGCCCGGTGGTATGTTTGTATGTCTGTATGTATGAGCCCAGAGATGCGCCACTATATCAGAGGGGTTGCAAGGAAAGAAGGGCGGAAGCGGAAGCGGAAGCTTATTGTTGGCGGAAGTGTGTGGGAGCGGCTGCGGGGTTGAGACTGAGTGTGCATGTCTGCAAGTGTTACGGAAGCAGGCAGGGTTTGTGGGTGATAGCATGATAGCATCTTGTCTTTACGGTATCCGCAGCAGCACGGGGCAAGGTCAGGTTGTAATCTCTTATCGGCAGCCAGCAGGGTGGGGAGGGGATCCACGCCCACACTCCCTCCTCCCTCCGCCCTCGTCCCTTCACTCTCCTCCCTCCGCTCTCCTCCCTCCGCCCTCCTCCCTCCGCCCTCCTCCCTCCGCCCCTTCCCTCCGCCCTCTTCCCTCCTCCCTCCACCCTCCTCCCTTCGCTATCCTCCCTCTGCCCCTTCCCTCCGCCCTCCTCCCTCCGCCCTTTCCCGCCGCCCTCTTCCCTCCTCCCTCCGCCCTCCCCCTCCTCCCTCCGCTCTCCTCCCTCTGCCCCTTCGCTCCTCCCTCTGCCCTCCTCCCTCCGCTCTCCTCCCTCTGCTCTCCTCCCTCTGTTCTCCTCCCTCCGCTCGATGTATGTATGCATATGTGTATGGATGTGTGTATGTATGTGTGTATGTATCTAGGTACGTGTGTATATGTATATGTATATGTATGTATGTATGTATGTGTGTATGTATGTATGTGTGTCTGTATGTGTGTATGTGTGTAAGTGTGCATGGGTCTATGTATGTGTGTATGTGTCTATGTATGTATGTAGGTCTGTGTGTATACATGTGTTCATGTATATGTGCGTATATATGTGTGTATGTATGTGTATGTATATATGTATGTGAATTTATGTGTGTATGTATGTGGATGTGTAGGTGTGTATGTGTGTGTATGTGTGTATGTAGTTATGTATGTGTACATGTGTTTATGTGTGTATGTATGTGTGTATGTATGTGTGGATGTATGTTTGTATGTGTGTATGTGTGTACATGTGCATGTGTGTATGTATATGTGTATGTGTGTATGTATGTATGTGTGCATGTATCTATGCATGTATGTATGTGTATCATCATCATCATCACGCTGTCGGTCGTGATGCGACAAAGACTGCTTTCATTACTTGACTGCCGCTCTCCATTTAGCTCTCTGCTGTGAGAGTTGCGTCCATGAGTCGGTCTTAATGTCTCTCAGCTTCAGGTTTCTCTTGATGGTATCCCTGAACCGGAGACGGGGGCGCCCTCTCTTTCTGTAGCCAGAAGACAGTTGAGAATAGAGGATCTGCTTTGGTAGCCTGTCTGATGACATCCTCATGAGGTGTCCAGTCCACCGGAGATTCTTTTTGATCAGAAGATCTTCCATAGAGGGCAGCCCCATCCGTTCGAGTATTTCCTTATTCGTCACTTTGTCCTCCAGGTTAGCCTCATGATTGAACGCAGATGTCGCATCATGAAGGCATGCAGCTTTTTCACATTTCATGAAAGCTGCCTGCAAAAGTGTTGAAGTGCTGCTGGCTTTTGCAAGTTACCAGCGGCACTCTCTCGGGGAGCAAATAGAGGTTTCACACCGGCAAGAACATGTCAAGACAGGCGCAAAACTATTTGTCCCTGCAGTGGCTGGTCGGGAGATGTTGGGAGTTCCATACATCAACCGCCCTTAATGCTGCCACAGTGACATGGTTTTCTGTTTAGGGTTTGCTCCCTTAGCCTTCGGTTCTGTCAAGGACCTGTACCACAACGCAGTGGTTTACAACTCTGCAAGGCAGGGGCGTCAAACTCCCTGAGGTATTGCTATACATGCAATACCTGCAATACCTGTGTGTGCATGTCGGTATGTGTATATGTATGTATGTATGTGTGTAGGTATGTGTTTATGTGTGTAAGTGTGTATGTATATGTGTATGTGTGTATGTAAGTATGTCTGTATGTGTGTATGTATATGTGCATGTGTGTATGTGTGTATGTATGTATGTATGTATGTGTGAAGGTATGTGTATGTGTGTAAGTGTGTAAGTGTACATGGGTGTATGTGTGTATGTGGGTATGTTTGGATGTGCGTATGTGTGTATCTATGTGTGTATCTATGCATGTATGTGTGTAAGAGTGTATGTGTATATATATATGTGTGTATGTGTATATGTATGTGTGTAGGTATGTATGTGTGTATATGTGTATGTGTGTAAGTGTATGGGCGTGGGTGTGTACATGTGTATGTGTGTATGTATATATGTATGTGCATATGTATGTGTGTATGCATGTGTGTATGTATGTGGGTATGCATTGATGTATGTGTGTATGTGTCTATTTGTGTATGTATATGTATGTGTGCATGTGGTTAGTGTGAGTGGGTATATGTATGTGTGTATGTATGTGGGTATGCACATATGTATGTGTGCATGTATATATGTATGTGTGTATGTATGTGTGTGTGCATGTGTGTATGTATGTGGGTATGTTTGTGGGTATGTATCGATGTATGTGTGTATGTGTATATGTATGTATGTATATGTATGTGTGCATGTGGTTAGTGTGAGTGGGTATATGTATGTGTATATGTATATATGTATGTGTGTATGTATGTGTGTGCATGTGTGTATGTATGTGTGTATGTTTGTGGGTATGTATCGATGTATGTGTGTATGTGTATATGTATGTGTGAATGTGGTTAGTGTGAATGGGTATATGTATGTGTATGTGTGTATGTGTCTAAGTTTGCATGTATGTGTGTATGTAAGTGTGTATGTATGTGTGTATGTATATATGTATGCGTGTATGTATGTATGGGGGTATGTATGTGTGTATGTATATGTGTATGTGTGTATGTATCTATGGATGTGTATGTGTATATGTATGTGTGTATGTATGTGTGTATCTATATGTGTAAGTGTGCATGTGTCTATGTATGTGGGTATGTACATGTGTATGTATATGTGTGTATGTGTGTATGCATCTATGTATGTGTGTATTTATGTGTGTATGTGTGTATGTATGCATGTATGTGTGTCTATGTGTGTATGTATGTGTGTATGTATGTGTGTATGTATGTATGCGTGTATGCATGTGTGTATGTGCATATGTGTGTGTGTGTATGTATCTATGTATGTTTGTATGCATGTGTTATGTGTGTATGTGTGTGTAAGTGTGCATGTGTCTATGCATGTGTGCATGTGTCTATGTATGTGTGTATGTGCATATATATGTGTGTATGTGTGTTTGTGTGTGTAAGTGTGCATGTGTGCCAGTGTCCATGTGTTCATGTATATGTGTATGTATATGTGCATGCATGTGTATGTATGTATGTCAGTATATATATATATATATGTGTAGGACAGGGGGGTGTACTACAGCATGCATGTGTGTATGTGTATATATGTATGTGTATGACTGAAGAGAATATGTTGAGTATATCCAACTACGTATCAACGTGTTTGTCTGCGGAGGGAGGGAGGAGGGATAGCATTGCCAGTGTGTGGTCGGTTCTTTGTGTGTGTGTGTGTGTGTGTGGGCAGGCGGGAGGGGGGGGGGCAGGGCAGGGGCGGGGAGGGAGGGGGAAGGGCAGGGGTGGGGGGGGGGAAGGACGGAGGGGGCAGGGCAGGGGTGGGGAGGGGGAGGAGGGAGGCCTGGACTGAGCACTGACGGATCAATTGGACGAGATAGGCAGGATATTGGCTGTGGTCCAATATCGGTCGCCAGGAGACGACAGATAGGACACGCCCACTTTACCGGCCTCAGCAATTACCCCCAGCTGCTCGGGCAGGTTTTGTCAAATCACACCTGGTGGCTTTGAACGAGGGATTAATTAATTGTTTGGTTTGGGTTGTATGCCCCTAACGCCAGTATAGTATTAAGAGAAGGCTCCCCCGTGTGTATACAGTGATTGTTGGTTGTTGGAGTTTTATGCCCTAGCAACATCTAAGGTCATATCAGGACGGGTACCGACTTGTGGCAGTGCGCACTCATGGCGACTTTATAGTGCTCGCTGCTGGCACCATATTGTAAAAATATACAGATTTTCGGTTAAGAATTATATATTGGCAGAGAGCATTATTATTACTTGGACGGTGGAGTGGGAACCAGGTTATGTAAACTAAAAGTAATAGAATCCCACTCCCATTGTACATGATACTGAGTGATGTGAAATATATGTTATATATGATGCTTGGAGTTAATGCAGAGATTTCCTATAAAAGAGACAGTTCATGATTATTGAAATGTTTCTCTATGTGTTCATAAAGAATACTATTGGAGGAAAAGAACAATTTTAATATATATATCTATATACATATCTGTAACTGTATACAACACCCTGTCCACCCATGGCCACTGGACCGACCCACCTGCCTAATCTGCATATGCATAGAGTGCACCACCTCCAGCCGGTTTGAGTGACAGCCCCTACTGGGGGTGACCACCCACCCAGACTGTGGGGAGTGTCTGATTGGCTGGCTGGGGAATGTTCAGTCATCTGACTCCCTTGGCCTATCCTGACCACACACTAGTCTCAAATAAGTAATTATTCAAGATTCTGCTTCAGACACACTGAAGAGAAAGGACTCTACTCCTAGCTCTTGAGTGAGACACACCTACTTTTGAGCAGGAACCCCAGACACTGTCTGATGCTATCTAAATTCACCTATTCAAATTGAGTGTATACACAGCCATCGGACTCCTGTCCCATGGGCTGTAGGCACTGCTTTCAGTATACAGGCTAAAGTGATAATGAGACAGTGTGGGCAGTATATGAGGAGTGAATGTGCTAGATCCCATGTAAGGGGGATGGACAGGAGTTGCTTCCAATAAAGCACAACTTATGTTCATCTGTGTGCCTGGTTTTCCTTCCTCTTTCCAGACTTGGTTAAATTGATTTAGGCTGATTGCATCACAGGTGAAATGAAGGGGAAGAGTTTTGTAGTCACATGGGGTGCTCACAGCGGCCGAGCATCCGCGTGTTTCTATAATATGACCCAATATCTCCGTTCAGTCACAAGCTAACCAGTTAAAGCTAAAGTGTCATTGGTTTGACTCGACCGGGAATCGAACTTCCGCAATTTATAACAACATAAGAGTTATACATTTCCTTTTTGTCATATGAACTTGGTTCATGCCTGAAAAGCCTACTTCGCAGTAAATTATTTTGTTAGCAATAACAGCAAGAAATTTGTGGGAGCACAACAATTCACAATTTCTTTTGCGCATGTGCTATTGCGCTGCCCTCTCGTGACCGTAGTGTGAGTTAACGCAGACCATGCGCAGACGAGGCTGAAATAGTGTCAATCTGCGCAGCCAGAACATTTTACTTTAAAGGTGCATACTGTTTTGATTTCTTTACCATTATTTTGGATAAATATATTAGGTTGATCTTTATAATCAACATTAGTTTGAATGAATTGGTTGGTTGGTTGTTGGAGTTTTACATTCTGGCAACATCTAAGGTCATATCAGGATGGGTATGACTTGTGACAGTGCACAATCTTATAGTGCTGTCCCACAAGGAAATCAGGCCATCAGCATCATGACCCAATATCCCACTCAGTCACATTCCAGACACTGAGCTAACCAGTCCTTGTCCTATTCTATTAATGCTGAGCGCCAGGCTAGGAAGTGACAGGTATCAATTTTCTAAGTCATGGTTTGACTCGACTGGGAACTCCCGACTTCCGCACGTGAGGCCGGCACTTTACCGATTCGGCCACTTCGCCCGTTTTTTTGCCATTATTTTGTATAAATATATTAGATTGATCATTATAATGTACATTAATTTAGTTTGAAGTAATTAGTATTATAAAGCCAGCTGACAAAGGTAGAACCACTGCAATGCAATTTCACATCATATATCAATGATACCAAGAGCCTGGATTACTGGGACAGACTAAAATTCCTCAAAATGTACTCCATTGAACGTCGATGTGAGAGGTACCAAAGTATATACACCTAGAAAATAACTGAAGGCAAAGTAACTAACTATAGCATAATAAAATAACATTCCAAAAGTTAGGGTAGACTTGGTACCATCCGTAAATACAAAAGCGTCACAGTAACCAAGCATTCTGCAGGAAGGAAATCTTTCTGTCCGGAGAGTTTACTCTTCAATACAATGGCAGCTTACATAGGAAACCAATCAAACTGCAGCATATGAGCCTGTCTCAAAAGGTGATAACTTTTCTATTGTTGGTCCATTGTAATGATTGACAGAAAACAGCACAGAAATGGTTATACTGAAAACACAACGACATTTGCTTCAAATCAATATGTATTCTATTCGGATTAATGAAACATCATGTGAAAAACAAATCAGTTTATCCTGAGCAAATGCATAAGCAGATGGTATGTTGATCGTTACAATGGACAAAGCTTTGTCCCATATTGCTAACACCTTTTGAGACAGTCTCATATAATCATTCAAAAGGCAGCTTGACAAGGTGTTAAGAGCAGTTCCAGCTGAACCTCAGATTCCAGTATACACCCAGCTAACACCAGCAGATTCAAATCCATTATTGCAAAATGACAAAAGTGAACAGAGCATCCCCACCACATGTAGTGGGCCCTGATGGTGAAGTCTCCTACTTGGACTGAGAAAACACCTTAAAAAACTCTAATTTAATCTGATCTAAAAAGCTAACTTTTGAGATATTTGAAATGACAACATGCTAAATTAACTTTCGCATGCACATCAACATTCCGACACTGTAGGTTGCAACAGTAGCAGGTTCTATTAACTTGACGTCAGTATTCCCTTCTATGCAGCAACAAATGCTTAAGAAGTGCACCGATATCAAATCAGATATCTACCGTGAAATCTACATAGGTGTTTTGGTTTTGAAAATTTGATGATTTCATCGGACTATGCAGCTTTAAATGTCCAGTGTCTGGCTCACATAAGGTGTCATAATGAGCTAGGTTAGACATTTAACCCTCTACCAACCGATTCATCATACCTTGACACGATTGCCTTCTCTGCCCCATCCTACACCCCTTACATTAAAGGTGCATAGTCCGATGAAGCATCTTCTATTTTGTTTTGTTGTTGTTTTACGTTCTAGCACATCTAAGGTGATATCAGGATGGGTACCGACTTGTGTCAGTGCGCACTCATGGCGACTTTATAGTGCTGACCCACTGGGAGACCAGGCCACCAGCACCATGATCTGATATTCCATTCAGTCACATTATCCTCACACTGAGCCAACCAGTCCTTGCCGTATCCTAATAATGCCGAGCGCCTGGCTAGGAAGCCACAAGTATCAATTTTAACATCATTGGTTTGACTCGACCAGGGTTCGAACCCACGATCCCATGGTCTACCAACATGGGAGACGGACGCTCTGACTCATTTATGGCCATCCCATCTGGTCCCGATGAAGCATCAAATTTTCAAAACCAAAATAATTACTTACATTTGATTCTACATATCTAACTTAGATAGTGATGCACTTATTAAGGCAATACTGAGTCAATTTAACAGAACCTGTTACTGCAGAAGCCTATGGTGTCAGACTTTTGGCAAGCTTGCCAAAACTAATTTTCCATGTTTGCACTCAAAATATCTAAAAAATTACCATTTAAAATAAAAGTAACTTTGAACTAATGTAAAGTAGATACTAGTGATCGATCTAATATATTTATCTCAGAAAAAATACAGAAATCCAAAACCATCGGACTATAACTAATAGCAAACAATACACAAAACTTAATGACACTGAGTCAACCATCAGGACTATTAAAACTGGAGTTCCGCAGGGTTCAACCCTGGGCCCCTTCTGTTTTTAATCTTTATAAATGATCTACACCAAGTATCAGAGGATGCATCATTCACATTATTTGCAGACGATGCAGCACTCACAGTACACAATAAAGATTTCCAAATAGCAACGGTTCAGTTTTGGACAGTGCTGACCAGGGTTAACCTGTGGTGTAGTGAAAACAAACTATCCCTTCACACCAATAAAACTGAGTTTGTCATTTATGGCACCAAAGCAAGGTAGGGAAGAGCACAACCCATTACACTGCATATTGGCGGAAACCAAATTAAGGAGGGAAGTGCATACAAGTACTTAGGAACAGTGATTGATTATACCTTAAATGGGAATCAACAGCTGGCTAGACTAAGTCAATCATTGGCACTGAAAATGACTACAATCAGGAAGATGTGGAGCTTCATAAGCGAAAACACTGCCCTACTGCTATATAAATCAACAGTTCTACCAATAATAGCCTATAATGATATAATTTATGGATTGCTCATGAAGCAGCAACTGACTAAGCTTCAAAGGATCCAAAACCGGGCATTAAGAACAATTTATTGGGGCAAAACACCAAGCGTAAAGGAAATGCATGACAAAGCAAACCTAGATTACCTAATGGTTAGAAGAGATTCACATCTATCACTTATGTACAGATGAGCCAGAGTGACCCAATATATAGACAACACAAAAAGGAATACTAGATAAGCTGATTCCACTCTACTCAAAGTCCCCAAGCCTTCCACAAACAAACAAATTAAAGCACCACTTTAAAAGGCAGCATGATGTGGAACAACCTACCAGCCAGAACCAGGGCAGCATCCTCTTACCTAGAATTTAAAAACTCACTAACAGTACATCGGATTAGGCAGGCCCTAATGCAGTTAGAGGAAAGTATGTTCCATGGCATCACCATACCATAAGTGGCAGACCACCCTCAGCCTCAGTCCCCCTTTGTTGCTGTTCCTCTGTTATTTCCAGTCAACCATATACAATGACAGAGACAATCCAAATAAAAATGAAAAATTTAAGACCTAAATGCGCTGGGATTGGTCCCACTGCTTCACTGGTCACTGCTGGTCCAGTGTATATTATTAAACAACCCCCACCGCAACAACATAATTCATAAACTCACATAACTAACTACACTGGAGTTATAGTAGAATATTTCTAACAAACTGGCATATATATACCACTTGCCTAACTGCAACTGAACATTAAAACTTACTATACCTTTACCAACTGAATATAGAAGATAACTTCTGCTTACATTCTAAATACTATGTAAATACTCACATTGATGTGACTAATATTGATCTAGTTATATGACACTACTGTTACCATATTGCTATGGAACTTTTTTGGGTTACAGCATTTCATTGCGTTACATGCTGCAATTGTGTATTCAATAGTTTTTGTATACCTTATTCTATATACCTTTTGTGTAAATAACCCTGAATTGAAAAATGGCTGGGAGACCAGTGCTTCGACACTGAGAAAAGACTTATTCAGCAGAATAAGCATATTTACCACCAAAAAAATGCAAGTTTAAGCATGTCCTACACCTGACCTATCAAGAACCAGGTCATGACCTACTAGTGGATTAAAATTGCATAGTCCGATGGTTTTTGGTTTCTGTCATTTTCTTAGATAAATATATCAGGTTGATGGTTATAATCGACTTCACTTTAATTTGAAGCAACTTTCATTTTAGATGGCTAACTTGGGAGATATTTTAAATGAAAAAATGCTAACTGAATGTTGGTAAGCATGTAAAGATTCTCACAACTGAGGCTTCTGCAGCAACAGATTCTCATAAATTGACTTAGCATTCCCTTTATTACATAGCAACAGATAGCAACATATTACATAGCAACTAATAAGTGAATCAGTGTATAAATTAGATATCTTAGATCAAAATATAGGTAATTGTTTCTGTTTTGAAAATTTGATGATTTTCTCGGACTATGCAGCTTTAATTAAATCCCCAATTTGGGTTTACAATCCTAGCACAAATGGGACATATATACAGTGGCAATATATATATATATATCCAGTGCGCGAGTGACAGTATTCGCGGCACTGGTAGCGGTGGGGGGGGGGGTGGCGCCACCTGTCTAACTGTGAAAAGGGGGCCACCCATAAAGTAGTATACAACATATGGGTGACCAATATAGGGAATCTTCCATTATGCGCCTTTACACTCGCATAATTTGTATACCTTACATATATATATATATATATATATATATATATATATTGTACTTTTTTTTTTTTTTTTGCAGTTTTACAACCTGTAAAATCTAAGATCACATCAGGATGGGCACCAACTTGTGACATCGCTGTCTATCTGGGAGACCAAGCTCCCCGCACCATTACCTGATTTCCCACTCAGTCTTCCTATCCTGATAGTGAGCTAACCAGTCCTTGTCCTATCCTAGTAATGGCGAGCACCAGGCTAGGAAGTAACAAGGATCAATTTTGTAAGTCATTGGATTGACTCGACTAAGATTCCAACACCCGACCATCTACACAAGAAAACTGCGCTCCTATCGATTCAGCGACTGGCATCTAGTCTATACTGTACATATGACACACAGCCACCACCCCCTCCCCCCATACCCACACTTATCTCCACGCAATATCTCACATACACATACACAGCCCCTTCCCCCCACACGGGGTGTACCTAGTCATGCACAATATCTAACATAAAACCCCTTACCCCGCCACACAGTGTTGTTATTGGTATATGTCCTAGCAACATCTAACGTCATATCAGGACGGGTACGGACTTGTGACAGTGCACACTCATGGTGGCATTATACGGCTGCCCTCACTGGGAGACCAGACCGCCGGCACCATGGCCCTGTATCCCACACAGTCACATTATCCTGATGCTGCACTAACCAGTCCTTGTCCTATCCTATTAATGCTGAGCGCCAGGCTAGGTAGCGACCAGTATCAATTTGAAAAGTCATTGATTGGACTCAGCTGGGATTCGAACTCCCAACTTCCACAAGGGAAGCCTGCGCTCTACCGATTCGGCCACAACGTCCGGGCCCACACCTTGTATCCCGTTACCTTCACACAACATGCTAAACACCTCAGCCTCCCTCCACACCCTCCCCCTCCCCACCAACACAATACATCTTAATAAACTTGCTGAGACCATTTATTTGTCATGGTAATTCGCTTAAATACCAGCGTTTTAAACAAAAAAGTCTGGGGTGGATTAATCTTCTTTCGACTTCCATTTTATTTTGGTGTGGTCCTTAAATCCCCCCATATGCGTCCAAGTTTGTTTGTTGTTATTTAACGTCCTAGCAACATCTAAGGTCATATCAGGATGGGTACCGACTTGTGACAGTGCGCACTCATGGCGACTTTATAGTGCTGCCCCACTGGGATATCAGGCCGCCAGCACCATGACCTCATATCCCACTCAGTCACATTATCCTGACAATGAGCGAACCAGTCCTTCCCCTATCCTAGTAATGCCGAGTGCTAGGCTAGGAAGTGACAAGTATACATTTTTAAGTCATTGGTTTGACTCAACCAGGTTTCGAACCTCTGCATCCAAGTGACTGATGGATGCTCACTGGTGGCAGAGCGACTACGTACTTCCCAGCACTGACAGCCGGATTGGTGGGTTGGGTGTTGGAGTTTTACATCCTGGCAACATCTAAGGTCATATCAGTTTGTTTGTTTGTTTGTTGTTGCTATACGTCCTAGCAGGTCATATCAGGATGGGTACAGACTTGTGACTGCCGGTGTAGCAGGAAATCGCAATCCCTGTAAATCGCAAACCCCCACTTGTGATTTCCGAGGAAATCACAAACCCCCATACCATATATGGGCATGGGGGGTTTACGATTTCCTAGGAACTCACATATCCCCCCTGGAACCCCCCCCATGTTTGAGGGTCTGAAAGCAAGCACATGTGCTTTGTGCAGGTTTGTTTTCCTTTTAAAATTCCCACAATGCACTGTGACGCTGGAATTACGAACTGGTCTGTTGTAAAAGTTGTATTTAAGTAAGCTTGATTAAGGCACATTATTTTTATATAGAGGGGATCCCTCAGAAGATGGATTAATTGATTATTTTTAATTTCATGCCTGTCACAGCAAGGACCATATTCACTGTGATCACTCACAAGAAGGATAGGGTAACAGGTCAATTTGTATCAAAGATACTAGACTATATTATTAAGAAAAGCCAGTACAACTATTTCTATCATTATCCTACATGATGCTGAAGTGAATAAAGGCCAGGCAACCAGGTTACCATTTTCAGCGCATGTGCAGTTGGAATTATGAACTGGACTATTGCAAAGGTGTTTTCATTAGGATTAATCCATATTGATCCTCCTTGAATCCATTTTATCCCCCAGATCTGGTAGAAGTTCAAAATCAAACAAATAGCTGCCATGCTTGGGGTGATAAATACTACAAAGCATGGGGGGTTTGCGATCTCATGGGGAGGATTTGCGATTTCCTAGGAAATCGCAAACCCTGGGGTGTGCGATGTCCAGGGGTTTGCGATTTCCTGCTACACCGGATTGGTTGATTGGTTGTTGGAGATTTAGATCCTGGCAACATCTTAGGTCATATCAGTTTGTTTATTGTTGCTTTAAGTCCTAACAACATCTAAGGTAATATCATGATGAGTACCGACTTGTGACAGCGCCAGATTGGTTGATTGGTTGTTGGAGTTTTACATCCTGGCAACATCTGAGGACATGTCCGTTTATTTGTTTGTTGTTGCTTACAAGTATCAATTTCTAAGCCATTGGTTTGACTCGACCAGGGTTGGAAGCTGGATTGAGTGACTAAGTTATTGGGGAATCATTTTCTAGAACTATCTTAGGGCATAACAATCCAGCCAGCTACTTGTTACAATACACATTCAGTGTGACGATGACTTGGCGCTACATTTGGTGACCAGATCGTGGGATTCGAACCCGCGGGTTCGAACCTTGGTCGAGTCATACCAATGGCTTAAAAATTGATACTTGTCACTTCCTAGCCTGGCACTCGGCATTAATAGGATAGGACAAGGACTGGTTAGCTCAGTATCAGGATAATGTGACTGAGTGGGAAATCAGGTCATATCCCAGTCATGCTGCTGGCCTGGTCTCCCATTGGGGCAGCACTATAAAGTGGCCATGAGTGTCACAAGTCGGTACCCGTCCTGATATGACCTCTTACAACCGACATCATTTGGTGTTGCATCAGTTGGTGTTGCCTCAGGTGGTGCATCAGGTGGTGCATCAGGTGGTGCTGCGTCAGATGGTATTGCTACCTAACCTTATATATGGGATGATGCTGCATCAGATGGTCCTGCAATAGTGATGTTGCATCAATTGGGGGCTGCATCAGTGGTGCTGCATCAGGTGGTGCTGCATCAGACGGTGGTATATCAGGTGGTACTGCATCAGATATTGATGCCTCATGGCGCGCTGCATCGGATGGTTCTGCATCTGCATGTGCTGAATCAGATGGTGCTGTATTGTGGTGTGCTGCATCATGTATTGGTGCACCAGGGGCGCTTTACCAGGTTGTGCTGCATCAAATGATGTATCAAGGCGTTCTGCATCGGATGGTTCGATATCAGGGTGTACCGCATCAGGGTGTACGCATGAGGTGATGCTGTATCAGATGATGTTGTATCATATGATTCTGTATCAGATGGTGCTGCATCCGATGGTTCTGCATCAGATAGTTCTGCATCAGATGGTTCTGCATCAGGGTGTACTGCATCAGATGTACTGCATCAGGTGATGTTGTAGCACATGATGCTGTATCAGATGGTTCTGTATCAGATGGTTCTGTATCAGATGGTTCTGTATAAGATGGTGCTGCATCAGATGGTGCTGCATCAGATGGTGCTAGATCAGATGGTGTGGCATCAGATAGTGCTGTATCAGATGTTGCCACATCCGGGGCTGCTGCGAGTGATGGAGGCGCTCTATTGACGTGAGTGGAGACAACACTTCTCACTGATCCCATTGACGCCTGTTATTTGCAGTTGGCGCCTGCTACCCTAATCAATTCCAATGTCCAACGGTAGAAATTGGTAATTACCCAGGGTGCGTTGGACTAACATCATCACGGCACGCTACTAACAAATAAACGTCAGCGCCAGTGTGAGATAATATTCTGACTCCCATAATATAGTGACTCCCCAGTCACTTTAATGTGCAAAACAAAGCGATTCGCCCTATCGTATTGTGACTGTAGGTGAATGGATCTTTGTGGTGGGTTAGAGGATATGTCAACTCTTTAAAAAAAAAATAGGTTAAAGACATGATATATATATTTACTCATCTTCATGTATGTTGATGCATATGTGTATGTATGCTATAGAAGATGGTTTGGTTAAATAGATAAATTGTGTTTATATGTATTTGTGATGCTTTTAACCAAAAGTTAACAATCAATTCATATCAGAAAAGAATTAAGTATTGAAGAAAATAAAGTGAGTGGGGAGTCACAATATGATCGTGGGACTCTTTTTATTATGCATCGTTGTTTATGTGGCAGCCTTTTTGTACATGTGGCAGTCTTGTAGATGTGGCAGCCTTGTTAAAGTTGTGGCAGCCTTGTTGTAGATGTAGCAGCCTCGTATCAAATGTGGTAGCCTGGTTGTAGATGTGACAGCCTTGATATAGATGTGGCAGTCTCATTGTAGATATGGCAGCCTTGTTGTAGATATGGCAGCCTTGTTATAGATGTGGCAGTCTCATTGTAGATATGACAGCCTTGTTGTATGTGTGACAGCCTTGTTATAGATGTGGCAGTCTCATTGTAGATATGGCAGCCTTATTGTAGATGTGGCAGCCTTGTTATAGATGTGGCAGTCTCATTGCAGATATGTTAGCCTTTTTGTAGATGTGGCAACCTTGTTATAGATGTGGCAGCCTCGTTTTAGATGTGGCAGCATTGTTATCTATATGGCCACCTCGCTTTAGATGTGACAGCGTAGTTATATATGGCAGCCTCGTTGCACATGTAGCAGCCTTGTTATACATATGGCAGCCTCATTATAGATGTGGCAGCCTTGTTGTAGATGTGACAGCCTTGTTACAGATGTGGCAGACTTGTTGCTGATGAGTCAGCCTTGTTATAGATGTGGCAGCGTCCTTATAGATGTGGCAGCCTAGATATACATGTCAAAACCTAGTTATACATGGAACATCCTAGTTATACATCTGATAGCCTAGTTATACATGTGACAACCTAGTTATACATGTGGCATCCTAATTATACTAGTTATATATATGATAGCGTAGCTATACATGTGAAAACCTAGTTATACATGTACCAGCCTAGTTATACATCTGATAGCCTAGTTATACATGTGACAACATAGTTATACATGTGCCATCCTAATTATACTAGTTATACATATGATAGCCTAGTTATACATGTGAAAACCTAGTTATACATGTAGCAGCCTAGTTATGCATCTGATAGCCTATTTATACATGTGACAACCTAGTTATACATGTGGCATCCTAATTATACTTGTGGCAGCCTATTTATAGATGTGACCTTGTCGTACATGGGACCCCCTCGCTGTAGATGTGACACACTCCGTGTAAATGTGACAGCCTCGCTCTAGATGTGGCAGCCTCATTGTCCATGGACAGAGAGATTCAAAGAAATAGAGAGATAGAGAGTGAGAAAGCGAACACTGCCACCTATCGGAGTTTTCTTGACGACTTACATGTTTCACAAGAACGCCGTTCACTTGAAGTTAATTGGCAACCACAGGTCCTCTGAGCTGAGACCCCCGTCCTGATATGACCTTAGGTGTTGCTAGGGCGTAAACAACAACAAACAAACAAACTGAGCTGAGACCTTCAGTTGCGAAATGTCCTTTAAATCTATGTGACCTTCAAGAAGTAATCATCGAACAGCCTGCAAGTGAAGGGACCCTCGGGAGCGTTTGCATGGCTTATACTGGCCAGGGTTTGACAACTTAAAATAGGAATATGGAATTATCATAATAGGCCTAGCTGAGGTTCAGACAGCCCGGGTTGGTCGGTTTCCTGATGGTTCATTATTTACGGCAATATTATTTAGAATGTCAATAGACAGTTTTAGACATTTATTTTCACAATTTCCATACATTATTCCAGAAACATAAATTATTCTGTTGACATTAGAAATTGGAGGAACAGTGCAACCAGTAATGGTTGTCTTCCCACTGCCCCTTATAAACCAAATAATCGATGAAACAAAATCATGAGCCCTGGAGCTAATATACAGATATATGATTTCCACTGCAAACCCGACTTCTGATGATGGCACTGGCAGAATTGATTGCTTGTTGAGGTTTTACATCCCGGCAACATCTAAGGTCATATCAGGATGGGCACCAGCTTGTGATAGTATGCACTCATGGCAACGTTTTAGTGCAGTCCCACTGGAATAATAGGCCACCAGCACCATGGCCTGATATCCTACTCAGTTATTTATCCTGACATTGAGCTAAACAGTCCTCACCATGTTCTGGTATTGCTGAGCACCTGGGCCTATATGTATGAGCCCGGGTTAGCGGTCGTAGCCCTGCGTCGTGCGGATTTCCCGGGTTAGCGGCGAAAACTGCGTATGTATGTGTCGGGGTTAAACTAACTCGGCAAGCATGAAGTTGCCTGCACTAACCCCATGCGAAAGGAGGGTTAAAGGTGGGGTTAGGCACCGACTCTGCCCAAATCTATTCAATGTGACCATATTTAACAGAATTAGATACGCAATAAGTGAAATTTTATCAATTTAACCCTAAATTCGAAGCATTATTAAGGCTACTGCCGCATAGGCGGCGATATTAATAGTGTCGAATCGACGAATGTAAAGTAAACAAATAGCCGCCACCGCAGCGACGTCGATATCCATACTGTCCAACGTCAACTAAACATGGCCGCCGCCGTCGCCGCCGAATCAGCGCGAATATATTATGCCCATATCTATTCACTGCGATCATATTTAACAGAATTACATACTCAAATCGTGAAATTTCATTAAATTAACCCTAAAATCGAAGCGAGATTAACACTGATGCCGTAACGGCGGTGATATTAATATTTTCGAATCGACGAATGTAAACAGGCACAGAGGGATTTCCCAAATCTATAAATAACTGAAACATTAGCTAACTCGGGCACGCTTTGGTCACATACATCCCCCGTGACACATTTGGAACTCTGGGGTTAGCTAACCCGGCACCCTCCTTTAACCCCGGTCCGGTTAAAAATTGGCACATACATATAGCACCAGGTTAGATAGCGACAAGTATCAATTTTGTAAGTCATCGATTTGACCCAGCTGGGATTCAAACTCCCGACCTTCCGTATGTGAAGCCTGCACTGTAACCTGATTTCACCACGGTAAATATAGACAGCTATAATCGGATAAATAGGCTACATCTCAACACACTGCACCCATTATTAAGCTTAGAACGATCCATTTCACAACCTATATAATTTATAACCAATGGGTAGCGCGATATTAAAAAAAGGAATTCTGAGATATTGCTTGAATCATAGAACTGCGATACGGATACATCATGGTGGTGAGTAACGATGATGTCATCTCCATTGAATGGTTTGTGTGACTGACTGCTGAGACTGTCACTAAAGGCCCAGTCACACATCACCGGATTGGGGCAAATGGAAAGAAACCGAACAAAGTCTGGTTTGTGTCCGTACAAGTTTTGGTACATGCACAAAACTAGGAAAGGATGCCGCTGGATTTACGTGTATGGTTCTTGTCCGGTTTGAGTTTGTTTTGTCCATTGGCTATCTGTTGGCTATCCATCCATGTCGGTTTCATGTCAGTTTCATGTCGGTTTCATGTCGGGTTCATGTCGGTTTCATGTCGGTTTCATGTCGGTTTCATGTCCGTTCGTCCGGCGGCCTTAGACCCGATGTTGCAACACTTTGACACATTTTAATACATTTTGATACCTATCACCACCGGACTAGACAATTCTGTCCCTTGCTAAATCCGGCATAGTGTGACAGGCACTTGACCTATGTAGGACACACTGGTCTAGTAGGTTTCTACCTCTATATAGTAGTCTAGGGGTGTGCTACAGTGGAGAATTCATATAGTAGAGCCCTCTTTACCTCTTCAACTCTTCATTGGAGTCTGTTAAATGGTCAATAACATCATGTACCTTCAATAATATCATTTACCTTCAATAAAATCATTTACCTTCAATGACATGCCTATAGGAGTGTTGGAGAGATTAAAAGTCTGGGAGAGCTAGCTGGCAGTCACCACAGGGCCTTTCATGTGACAAGACTTACTTGTGTGTCCATCCTCTATTCTGTGCTATACCTGCTGTAGCCACTTCACTATTATTATATAGACAGGCAACCATAGGACTCAGCTACACCACACCATTTCCTATACTACACCCTCTGGTACTTTATGGTATTTTATATATATTTAACTTGCATTTCATTATAGCTCACTTCCATTCATAAAGATCTGGCGACCACCTTTTAAAAGGGATTAGCCAATAGATTACAACTACACTGAATGTGGTATTTTTCACATAGTAACTGTTAGATTGTCATTGCAATAACACAGGTTGTACATTTCAGTAAATAATTGGTTGATTAGCATTACACTAACTCTTGTATATTTCACGTAGTAACATTTATATTGTCACTGCATTAACTCTGGTACATTTCACTTACTGCTAGTTTGATTGGCATTGCAATAACCGTTGCATACTTCACATAACAGCTGTTTAATTGTCATTCGAATAACTCTTGAATACTTCACTTAAAGTTGCATAGTCCGATGGTTTTGAATTTCTGTATTTTTTCTGAGAAAAATATATTAGATTGATCACTAGTATCTACTTGACATTAGTTCAAAGTTACTTTTATTTTAAATGGTAAACCTTTGAGATATTTTGAGTGCAAACATGGAAAATTAGTTTTGGCAAGCTTGCCAAAACTCTGACACCATAGACTTCTGCAGTGACAGGTTCTGTTAAATTGACTCAGTATTGCCTTCTACGCAGAAACAAATACTTAATAAGTGCATCAGTATCTAAGTTAGATATGTAAAATCAAATCTAGATAATTGGTTTGGTTTTGAAAATTTGATATTTCATCGGACTATGCAACTTTAAGTTGTGCTAAATTGTCATTGCAATAGCTCTTGTATATTTCAAGTAATAAGTGTTTGATTGTCATTGCAATAACTTATGTATACTTCGCCTAGTGACTATTAGATTGTCATTGCAATAAACCTTGTATATTTCACTGAATAATTGCTTGCTTGCCATTGCAACAATGCATACTTCACCTTATAACTGTCAGATTGTCATTGCAATTATCATTGCATTGCACTATCTGAGGACAGGTCTTGGGTGAAAGGATGTTGTAACAAATCATAATGGGATGGGATCCTCTCCCGCAGGCTTGTATGTCATCCAGGTAGATGTACATCGTAGGCTAAGATATCATACACAGGTTAGACAAAAACTTAGGAAATATACCAAAAGAAAACTAACATAGAGACTATTAACACCCAAAACCGCAAAAGGCTGACCCGAGCAAGAACAGGTAAACACTCCTGGGTGTGGTACCAGACGAAACCAGTATCATAGCTCTCCAGCATTGAAAACAAGCACCCTTGCGGGAGCTTATACGTTATGGGCAGATTAAATACTTTGTCAATCAATTTTTTTTTTTTTTTTAATCCGTTGTATATTTCACTTAATAAGTATTTGATTCCCATGTTCCTTTTAATACCATGTTGCTTGTAATGCCATATCATGCATACTGCTATTATCCGATGCCCTCTCTTCCTTACTTTTACAGTGAGATGTTATTATAAATAAGCCGTCCCACAATTCAAATAGCCACACCACATGGTTGAAATATTATGGGGGCTTTGGCCTCCAATAGAGCTTACATAGCTCTACACAAATCCTCTGCCCTCTATCCTTTACATCCTTATTACCTCCAGTTCCCTGCACTGGTCCAGCCACCAGGCGGTGCCACCGGCTGCGCCTCCATCCCCCCTCCTCACCCCACCTCCCACTTACATTCATCTTCCTATACACTAGGAGCCCCATGGAGCCTGGCGCCCCATTGCTCATCTCCTAGCCATTGACCACCAAGTGCCCATCGGCCGGCCGAACAGTAGGGCATCAGCTGGACCTGTGGGCGGAGGTTCAATAGACAATGACCTCTGACTAGCAGTGGCATGACCACAGCGTCTGCCAGCTCCCCCACCCATACCCACACACCCACACCTCCACACCCTCACCCCAGCTGCTCCAAGCCCTCACCCTCACCTACCCTCCTGTCACCATACCCACACATACACACATACACACTCGGTACACTCAGCGTCTCCCAACTCTCCCCCCCCCTCCCACCCCACCCCTTTCCCCTACCTTCTGATGCGTGACCTCAGCTTCTTACAGCTCCCCCTCACCCCCACCCCCACCCCCACCCCATCACCCATTCCCTCTGCTGTGTGACATCAGCGTCTTACAGCTCCACCCCTCCCCCACCCCACACCCCCACTCTCTTTGCTCCACGCCATCACCACCCCCCTCCAATCCCCCCACCCCCACCCCCACATACACACAGGCCACATTGGTCAACATTGACCATACCCGGCGCCACAAAGTCAATAGACCTGATGTCTGCATTGGTCAGACACTGCTCCATACACATGTCTAATGCCCGGCTTTAACTGGCCCTGCTGGCCCGACAAATCAGCCGGCCAGCTGTCAACAGTTTAAGCACTCAAGTTTAGGTATTGCCTGGTGGGTTGTTGGAGTGTTACGTCCTTGCAACATCTAAGGTCATTCAAATAACTCTTGAACGCAGCAATAAATGCTTAAAGTTGCATAGTCCGATGGTTTAGAGTTTCTGTCATTTTCTGAGATAAATATGTTACGTTGATTGTTATAATATGCCTTACTTTGCTTTAAATCAACCAGACGGGATGGCCGATTGAGTTCAAGCGTCCGTCTCCCGTGTTGGTAGATCGTGTGTTTGAACCCTGGTCGAGTAAAACCAATGAGTTAAAAATGTATACTTGTCGCTTCCTAGCCTGGCACTCGGCATTATTAGGATAGGACAAGGACTGGTTGGCCCAGTGTCAGGATAATGTGACTGAGTGGGATATCAGGTCATGGTGCTGGCTGCCTGGTCTCCCAGTGGGGCAGTACTGTAAAGTTGCCATGAGTGCGCACTGTCACAAGTCGGTACCCGTCCTGATATGACCTTAGATGTTGTTAGGATGTAAAACAACAACAAACAAAACAACAACAATTATTCCCTTCTATGCAGCAATAAATGCTTAAAGTTGCACAGTCCGATGGTTTAGAGGTTCTGTCATTTTCTGAGAGAAATATGTTACGTTGATTGTTATAATATGCCTTACTTTCCTTTGACGCAACTTTTAGTTTAAATGGCTAACTTTTGAGATATTTGAAAGTACAAACATGCACAATTATTGTTTGCAAGCACACCAAACCTGACACTATAGGTTTCTCCCGTAACAGCTTCTAATAAAATGACCCAGTACTCCCTTCTATGTAGCAACAAATGGTTAATAAGTGCACCAGTATCTAAGTTGGATATGTAGGATCAAATCTAGATGAGTGTTTTGGTTTTGAAAAGTAGATCCTCTCATTGGACCATGCAGCTTTAATAAGTGCTTCAGTATCTAAGTTGGATATGTAGAATCAAATAAATCAGCTTTTTGGTTTTTGTACATTTTAAAATTGTATAGGACTGGATGTAAGGGGAGAGCTCTTATTGGCACTTGGGTTTAACCTGGTTATCACCCCCTACGCCCTCTAACACAAGATGCAAACACTCTAATTACTAGACCATCTCATCTTTTCTGATAACCATGTATATAGAATATTAAAATTTACACACATTGACCTAAGTTTATATACACATTGGTCGCGATGTTAGCATTGAGTTTGATTCGAGGGCAATGACTCAGCTGCACCGCACCGCCCTGATCAACTCATGGGTGGATAGAAAGACTTCCTCCGCGTCCACCCGATTCATGGCGGCAGGCTTTCACACCCAGACACAGCTGTCAATAAGCTACGCGCCAACTAGCCATCAGCACTTCTCAGCGAGCTCGTGTGGTGTGCACCCTGCACCACCATTTCTGTTCCGTCCGCCCACCCAAAGTAAATACTTTTACTCACAGGGTGGGGCCCGACGCGCCTGTCCACCCGAATTTGGAAATGAACCTGTTTGATACCCACACTGCCTTTTCGAGTCATCCCTTTTTTTAGATCTAGAGTTTGAATTGTGTTCACACCTTCAGTTAGGGTCAGTGTGTTTCTTGGAGATTTATACTGCCTATCATGGATAAGTGTGAATAGACTTGTTTTCACCATTAGACAGTTTGTCGAGAGAAAGCTCCAGTCTACACTTTTACCGACCCAATGGATATTTAACCTCCCACACCACATAGACATGGCATGACAGAAACTGGCCTTTGATGATGCTGTAAGTTATACACAGCGGTGGAAATCCAAATTGGCAGAGGTGGGGGCACGGGGAATTGAACCACTGACCTGCATATTAGGAGTCTGACCTAGAAAAAAAGTCAGACACTCTAACCACTCTGCCACAGTGTGTACCGTGCAACCCGGTCTTTTTCACAACCATTAAATCTCCAGCTTCGTTCCCAGACACGCAGTGTCCAAGCATCAATGTTAGCACTTTTCTGAGATGACAATGGCGAGGAACAGAGGCGCCACCTGGAGGGAAAGAGGGGGGGAGTACAAGCTGTTTAAAGCAGACCCCCAGCTCTCCAGGCCGCATACCAACCACCAACAACTATACAATAAGGTCACAGGAGGTTGGAGATGAAAAAAGCAGGATAATTCCATTTCATTATAATATACACCTAAGTGCTTTATGTGAGGTATATAGTATTTATGGAAATATTATTCATATATTTAATCCTCCTGCTTGTTATTGTTAATTGAGGTATAAAGTACTTATGCAAATATTATTCATGTATTTAATCCTCCTGCTTGTTATTGTTAATTGAGGTATAAAGTACTTATGCAAATATTATTCATATATTTAATCCTCCTGCTTGTTATTGTTAATTGAGGTATAAAGTACTTATGCAAATATTATTCATGTATTTAATCCTCCTGCTTGTTATTGTTATTTGAGGTATAAAGTACTTATGCAAATATTATTCATATATTTAATCCTCCTGCTTGTTATTGTTATTTGAGGTATAAAGTACTTATGCAAATATTATTCATGTATTTAATCCTCCTGCTTGTTATTGTTATTTGAGGTATAAAGTACTTATGCAAATATTATTCATATATTTAATCCTCCTGCTTGTTATTGTTATTTGAGGCATAAAGTACTTATGCAAATATTATTCATATATTTAATCCTCCTGCTTGTTATTGCTATTTGAGGCATAAAGTACTTATGCAAATATTATTCATATATTTAATCCTCATGCTTGTTATTGCTATTTGAGGCATAAAGTACTTATGCAAATATTATTCAAATATTTAATCCTCCTGCTTGTTATTGTTATTTTTTATACTCGACTAATGTTCCTGTGAGCTCCTTTGATATGCTCTTTCCTATTCTGGGTTACTGAAGGCTGGGGAGCGGCCTGGAGAGCTAGAGGTTTGCTTCTAAGCAGCTCCCCTAATTCCCCTTCTTTCGCTCCAGGAGCTCCTCACCTACCTGCTATCTGGCCATTTCGCCACCGGTTTTGTCGTAGACCACTCATAGAGGCGTTTACGACCTATTGTATGGGGAAGACGTCTCTGGCTTTTCAGACCTCCTTTACAGTTTAGCTTTAATAACACCGACCATTTATTATACACTACGTCTATCCCTTATCCCACCCCCCACCCACACACACACTTAGTACTACACCACCCTTTGATAATATATGCGTCAGGAAATGTTCATTGTGTAAAAAACTTGAGATGTCCGTTGGCTGAAATGAAATTCGATGACCCTGGTAACAGAAAAAATGTCTTTTTGTTTAGTTTTTTTTGGTGATGGGATTGATTTACCCTTGTAAGTGTATCCTTGTTCAATAAATAATATCACATTTACAAAGGAAAAATATATATCACACTTACAGTCGGCGTAAATAAAAAGATGTTCTCACGCCTTGGAAGTGTTACATGGAGTAGTACCCATGAATAGCTGTAGTACAGATTTCCTACATTAGTTGATTAAGCAGGGGAAATTTCAATCGCGGACGATTGGTCTTCCTCATACCACTGTTCCTTGCCCTATCCTAATAGAGCCGAGCGTCTGGCTAGGAAGCGACAAGTATCAATCTTTAAGTCATGTGACTGATTTGTGTCCCTGACTGCTGAGACCACCATTATCAGCACCCTATGTTGGACACACTGGTGTGTTATGTGCTAAGGCGTTATGGCACAGATCTGCCAGATCATCCAAAGTGTTATTAGTTCATCTGCGTGTGCTTCAATAGGTGTTTTCCGACATAGCAAACCTGATGGTCACCCAGCCTTAATCCTGGCTCTGGATATGTAGGGCGCGAGGCTCTGAGAGCGGGACGTAGCTCAGGCGATAGCGTGTCTACCTGTGAAGGTGTGGGACATCCGATCGATCCTGCTTCATGGACACATTTGCAGTTTGGGCTATTTTCTGTTCCAACCAGTGGTCCACAAATGGTTCATCAAATGCTGTGGTATGTGCTGTCCTGTCTGTGGGAAAGTGCATATAAAAGACCCCTTGCTGCTTATCGGAAAGAGTAGCCTATGTGGCGGCATTGGGTTTCTCCAAAGAAATATGTCAGAATGACCATATGTTTGACGTCCAATAGCTGATGATAACAATTAATTTGCTCTAGAGGCGTCGTTAAATAAAACAAATTTTCCTTTTGGGATGATGCTCGGTTGCCTTTTATGTAGTCAAAAACGCACCTTTAGAGCACAACCCTGCACCTAAGTTCCCACACTCCATCTAAAACAATAAACAAAACATTCTACTCACACTTCATCTCAAAATGCTATATCCAATAATGGTGCAGTCACACTACGACGCTTCTCCCGGCGACCCATCAGCGTTGAAAATAAAATCTTGCGCGTCGAGAAACGTCCAACTTTTCGGCAGTTTGGGGGAAATGATCGGCGTCAGGGCAGCGTGTTAGTAGCGCGCGGCCAATGGGTGTCGACCCATTAGTGGGAAAAAAAAAAAGCAGTTTGGCGCGACGTCTTCATCTAACCTTAAATGTTGCTAGGGCGTAAAACAAAAACACCCCAGTTTGCCGCAACGTATGAGCAACGACCCTCCCGCGCGCGTGCCGTCTTCCTAGCATTCCCATAACGTTATTCCGGCGCGTCCAACACATCGCGATGCGCGCCTAACGTCCTTACCCATATATTTGCGCGCTGCCGGTCGTTGTTTTTTTTGTTGACACGCTTAAAACCTTGGGCGACCGGCAACGCGCGCCGACGTTGTCCGCCGACCATCAATGTCAAGGATCGTGTACCGACGTGTACCGATACGCGCATAACGCGCCCCTTGCGTGTCTCGATATTTCACCCATTTTCACCCAAAAACACCACACGTCGCCAGGTCGCCGGCGAGAAGCGTCGTAGTGTGACTCCACCATAACATGACAATTAGGCAATTCACACAACATGTATACAAACCTGCAAAGGGAAACCATACACATAGGCTTCTAGTTCTACACTAAAAGGTTTCTTTAAATTTGCATCAGTATTCTCTTCTATGTGACCACAACTGTTTAATGAGTGCACCAGTATTTAATTTAGATAATATTATGTAGAATCAAATCTAGATGACTGTATTGGTTTCGGAAATTTGATTGATGTTTGTTTGTTTGTTGTTGTTTTACGTCCTAGCAACATCTAAGGTCATATCAGGACGAATGGTGTAGATTAGAACAATACATTTAATATATCTCATAAAAAAATGACAAACTGTAAACGACCGGACTATACAACTTTAACGCAACAGTATTAACACACTCATTATACGCCATTATAAAAGTGATTGGTTGTTGGAATGTTGACCAGATGGGATGGCGGAATGAGTTAGAGCATCCGCCTCCCGTGTTAGTAGATCATGCGGTCATGGGTTCGACCCTGGTCGAGTCAAACCAATGATTTAAAAATGTATACTTGTCGCTTTATAGCCTCGCGCTCATCATTATTAGAATAGGGCAAGGACTGGTTGGCTCAGTGTCAGGATAATGTGACTGTGTGGGATATCAGGTCATGGTGCTGGCGGCATATTTTTCCAGTGGGGCAGCACTTTAAAGTCACCATGAGTGCGCACTGTCACAAGTCGGTACCCATCCTGATATGACCATAGATGTTGCTAGGACGTAAAACAAACTTGGAATTTTACGTCCTGCCAATTATAGGATGTCATGCATTAAAACCGCATATACCATACTTACAAGGTTACAAATCTTGGAAGGGATGCCAGGATTTAATTTTACCAGAAAAAAACAAACAAACAAACAAATAAACAACCTCACACTAAGCGAGGACATGGGCTAAAAATAGCCTACTGCTCACGGCTAGGACGCCACCTGGTGAGGAGCAGGAATAGGGAGAAAAGCTGCTGCCATTTGAGATCCTGATAGGGAACTTTACTTCAACCATTTACTTCATATCAGCAACCCGCCCCCCCCCCCCTACCCACCCACACACACCAGCCTCCCAGTCCTGCAAGTTTCCTTCGGCTAGCCCCCCCCCCCCCCCCCTCCACCAACCACTCTATGCCCCCCCCCACCCCCCGAACAGCCGACTCAGTACTTCCCTTACACACCGGGCGCGGTGCCCAAATCGATAGAGCGCGTGCCTGGTGTACGGAAGGTCGGGAGTTTAGTTCCCTGTCGAATCAAAGCAATGAATTATCAAATTGACACTGGTCGCTTCCTAGCCTGGCATCAGGCATTATTAGGATAGGGAAAGGACTGGTTTGCTAAGTGTCAGGATAATGTGACTTGACTTGACTTGACTTGAGTGGGATATCGAGTCATGGTGCCGGCGGCCTGATTTCCCAGTGGGGCGGCACTATAAAGAGGGGGAGCGAGGGAGAAGAAAAGGGAATAGAGGTTGGAGAAGGGTTGGGAAAGGGAATGGGATAGGAGAGCAGGGGGGAGAGGGAAGAACAGGGGAGAGTAGGTGTGGGGGGGGTAGGAGGGCGCGGAAGGGGGATGGGCGTGGGGAGTGGGGAAGTACAGGGTGTACAGGCGGGGGAAGGGACGACGGAGGGAAGGGGCAAGGGAGTAGCGGATAGAGAGGGGGGCGGGGGACGGCAGCGAGGGAGACATGCGTGTAGGGGAGGTGAGGGAGGGAGGTGGGGGAGGGGAGGTAGGGGAGGGGAGGTAGGGGAGGGGAGGTAGGGGAGGGGAGGTAGGCAGGAGTATTGCTAGTATGTTATTAATAGAGTGCGTACACGAAAGACTCTTGATGTTTCCATTAGATCGCCTTTCTGGGATTCAGGCTGGCATTTGACTCTGCTTAGAACGCCAAGTCCTCCCCCTCCCTCCCTGCCTCATCCCGGACTCCTCCCCCTCCCCCCCCCCCCCCCACTGATACACCGCTCACGGTGCTGCCATGTGTGTGGTCTTTGAGGGCACGCCGTGTGTCGTTGTGCTCTGCAGCAAATTGCACCTGACCACTCGCGTCTGCCGAATTAAACCTGAAGCTCGTCACCAGGTGAAACCACCACACACCCCACCCTACCGCACACAATTCACATCAACCCTTCTTACCTCTCCCCATCGACCCCACCCAGCACACCCAACCCACCCTCACAACACACACACTCTCCGATTCCCCCTCCACCCACAACCCACCCACCCCCACAACACACATACCCTCAGACACGCCCTTCCACCCCACCCCACCTACCCATCCCACCCCGCTCCGACCTGATCCCTCGTCCCTCGTCCCTCCTCCCTCCCACCAACCCCTACAACACACATACACTCAAGACTCCCCCCTCCAATGCAGCCCCACCCACCCCCACAAGTTTGGACCATCATACTCGTCCCATCTCGTCTCCATCCCCTCCTCACTCCCACCCCACCCACCCCAGCCACACACAAGACCCTCAGCACCTCTACCCCCACACTCCCTGCCCGCCACCTCCCCCACAACAACATACCCTCAGACGTCTCCCCCCTCACATCCCACCCCCCCACCCGCCACAACAAACCATTCCCTAGACTCCCCCCTCACTCCCACCCACCCACCCTCACAACACACATACCTCTAGTACTCCCCCTCACACCCTCCCCGCCACTACCCCCACAACCAAAACATACCCTCAGATCTCCCCCTCACAGCCCGCCCCGCCACCCCCCCCACAACAAAAAGACCACCCTGACTCCCCCTCACATCCGCCCCGCACCCCCACCACAAACTACCCTCAGACTCCCCCTCCAGCCACGCACGCCAACCCCCCACAACAAACATACCCGAAAGACTCCCCTCACACCCCGCACCGCCCACCCCCACCACAATACTACCCTCAGACTTCCCCCTCACATCCGCCCCGACACACCCCACAACATACATACCTCAGGACTCCCCTCACATCTGCCCCACCCACCCACAACAAACATATTACCCTCAGATTCCCCTCACATTACCGCCCCGCCACACCCCCAAAACAAACATACCCTCAGACTCCCCCTCACATCCCACCCGGCCACCCCCCCCACAAACAAACAAACCCTCAGACTCCCCTCCCATCCCGCCCCGCCCATCCCCACAACATACATACCCTCAGACTCCCCCTCACATCCCGCCCCACCCACCCCCACAACAAAAAATACCCTCAGACTCCCCCTCACATCCCGCCCCGCCACACCCCACAACGCAAATACCATCAAACTCTTCCCCCTTCCCACCCCTCCTCCCTCCCCTCATCCCCTCCCCCCCCCCACCGCCCAACAAACATACCCTAGGACTCCCCCTCACATCCCACACCGCCCGCTCTCCGCGCTCACCATTACCTCCGCTACTACGCATCCATCTCGCGCATGCGCCGCCTCGGTGAGCGTGGCGGCGGCGTGCCGCGCATGCGCTGCTCCGTGCCGGCATTCGACGCATGCGCGCCGCCCCGCGCTAATTTAAACAAAGACCCACGCGCGGCGGCGACCGTCAACCCCCAGCGTCCCAAGTGTATGTGTGGGGGGGGGGGGGGGGGAAGGGTGGGGGAGGGGGTAAGGAGGTGGGGTAGGGGCATATGGACGGATAGCTAGGGAGAGGGATGTAGATAGAGACCAAGTATATGTGTCAAATTCAAATTATATACAATACATAACAAGAAAAGAAGATATATATATATTGGTGGGTTGGTTGTTGGAGTTTTACGTCCTGGTAACATCTAAGGTCATATCAGGACAGATATATATATATATATATATGTATATATATATATATATATATATATATATATATATATATATGTATGTATGCACAGTAAAACCTATCTAAGTCGCCCGATCATAGGACCGACTTTAAATGATCCATATAGGGAGGTGGTCGGTTTAGGGAGTTTTCATTATCGTTACAATGGTATTGTATGGGCGATTGTTTGGGACCCACATAAAGCAATCGATAGAGTGAAGTGCTCGATCTGTGGAGGTGGTCGGTTAGAAAGGTCTTACTGTATATGTATGTGCTATAGAATTTATTATGTGAATATGAATAAAGAATAGTCCCTAATGTTTTTCGGTGCTAGTTCTTGGCACCTCTCGCTTCCCAACACCCCTTATTCTCTGCAGGCTCCCTGTAACAGGGCACTCTCTTCTTCCCCCCTCCTGGGAACCAACTCCAACGGTCCCCCAGCTCGCACTTCAAAATATTATATACGTGATGCATTAGTATTATGTGAGTATAAAGGTGCAGACGGGAACTAATGTCATTGTACATGAATGTCACTGAACATGCTACTCTATGGGATGTCTCCTTGCCTCCCAATCACCTGACCGGTGGCGCCACCACTGGTCGAACTCGTCCCTACCAAAAGCACCTTATTGTCATTCGCCCCTGACATTTTTATATATGGATAAGTGTTTAATGTAAATGTGCATAGGTGAAAGGGATATAAATGTAAATCTGTGCAAATGTGTGTAAATGTAAACTGTGTAAATATAAATGTGTGTAAATGAAATTGGTGTAAGTGTTTAATGTAAATGTGTGTAAATGTATGTGTATTTGTGTAAATATAAATTGTGTAAATATAGATCTAAATGTGTGTAACAAAATGTGTGTAAGTGTTTAATGTAAATGTGCGTAAATGCATATGTGCATCAATGTAAAAGTGGGTAATTGTAAATTGTGTAAATGTGTGTAAATGAAACTGGCTAAGTATTGTAGTGGTCTGCACTGACCTCTCAGGCAAGTAACCACATAGACAGGTAGGCGTGGGTAGTGTGTTGCTATCAGGGAGCCTAGGTGGTGTAATGGTTAGCACACTGGCCCGGAATGCAAAGAGATGTGGGTTTGAGTCCCGCTCTAGGCGCAATAATTCCCATTTTCATCACCCCCACGACACTGGTGCCGTGACCATGATCCTGTACAAGCTTTGCGCTGTATGGTTGTTGAACCTACCCTGTGTATGTATGTGTTAGTGCATTGCCTGTATGTATGTAATTGCAAGCATTAAAAGACTTACAATTCCAGGGGGACAAGTGTAGTGGTCTGCGCTGACCTCTCAGGCAAGGAGCCGCATAGACAGGTAGGCGTGGGTAGTGTATTGCTATCAGGGAGCCTAGGTGGTGTAATGGTTAGCACACTGGCCCGGAATGCAAAGAGATGTGGGTTCGAGTCTCGCTCTAGGCGCAATAATTCCCATTTTCATCACCCCCACGACAGTATTTAATGTAAATGTGCGTAAATGTAAATGTTACATATAATGAAAATATGTGTCCCACAATGCACCTTAATAACAGCGTTAAATACACCCGAAAAGAGCGTATGAATTAAGACCAGACATGACACTAACTGCAGCGTTGCAGAGACGCTGCCACTGGCAGCAATTGTTTACTTGCACTCACTGTCCTTCAGCATCACCAAGGTCACCATGGTCACCCATTTGACTTCCGGTTTGGACATTGGGGCGGAATCAGTAGCGGTTCCGGTGTTGCAGTTTCCGCGGTATGCCAGTTTGCGACGGACACATCGCTTCTGCACATGCGTCAAAATCGAACTGCAACGTCACTTACCTTATAAATTTAATATACTGTTTTTGGTAAAGATGTTTTCTATATGTGTACCAAGCGATTTGTTTCTAGGTGGTGTGGTTTTAGAGATATTTCACTTTTTCTGTATTTTCTGTATGAAGATTGCTCATGACCATTGACAATGCCTTGAGTTTGACAGTACACGCAGTGCAAAACATTAGTTCTATTCAAAATTAATAGAAATCAAGAACCCTAACCTTATAAATTTAATCAAATGTTTTTGGTAAAGATGTTTTCTATATGCATACCAAGCAATTTGTTTTTAGGTGGTGTAATTTGAGAGATATTTGACTTTTTCTGTATGAAGATTTGCTCACGGCCATTGATAATGCATTTGAATCTATGTGTCCCTCGCAAACTGGCGTACCGCGGAAACTGCAACACCGGGCAAGATGGCAAGATGGCAAGATTGGTTCCTGATTACCTGAAAGGATCGGATTTACTCGGTGCTCCGACGCAGGTGTTGGCAGAAAGGTAACCAAAGATGCTTCTTTGTTTGCTGGGGTTTATGTCATAGCAACAACTATCGTCATATCAAGACGGGTTCCGACTTGTGACAGTACACACTCATAGAGACTTTATAGTGCTGTCCCACTGGTAGGTCAGGCCACCGCCACCATGACCATGATATTCAATTCAAGCCAGATTATCCTGCTATTGAGCTAACCAGTGCTTGCCCTATTGTAGTAATGCCGAGCGCCAGACTAGGTAGCGACACGTATCAATTCTGT
The DNA here is from genome assembly GCA_030323885.1 of Branchipolynoe longqiensis. Lineage (NCBI taxonomy): Eukaryota > Metazoa > Annelida > Polychaeta > Phyllodocida > Polynoidae > Branchipolynoe > Branchipolynoe longqiensis. The sequence continues at coordinate 24,104,599 of CM059189.1, forward strand.
AAGTCTTTGGTTTGACTAAGCCAGGATTCGAACTCCCTACCTAATCAACATGCAGTAGTCCGCACCGATATCTCAGGTAAGGAGACAAATAGACAGTTAAGCATGGGTTTGGTGGTGACTTTGGTGCTGTAATGGGTTACACTAGCTCGGAATGCAAGAGATGTGGGTTCGATTCCCGCTCTAGGCGCAGCATTTCCCATGTCCATCACCCCTCCCCCCCCTAGACAAAAGCATTGCACTGTCACGGTACAATGTGTTAACCCCCAAAAGCCGATGTCTACTTTTTGTGCTGGGGGGTGGGGGGGGGCGTTAAGCAAACAAACACAAATTAATGCACTGTAACAAATCAACAACCCTGTTAGTGCCCCCCCCCCTCAGTATGGCTTGCTGCCTGCAGAGTATAAAGATGTTTACTCCTATGACGTCATAGTACTGTCATGGGGGTGATGGAAATGGGAAATATCTTTTTTTATTTTATTTTTTTTATTGAGGATGTATTTATACTTTTTTTTGGTTTTATTGAGGCTGTATTTATACTGTCCATAGCATATATTGCGCCTAGAGTGGGACTCGAACCCACATCTCTTTGCATTTCGGGCCAGTGTGCTAACCATTACACCACATAGGCTCCCTGATATCATCATACTACCCACGCCTACCTGTCTATGTGGCTCCTTGCCTGAGAGGTCAGTGCAGATCACTACACTCGATCCCCTGGAATTGTAAGTCTTTTAATGCTTACAATTACATCCATACAGACAATGAACTTATATACACATACACAGGGTAGGTTTAACAACTATACAGCACATAGCTTGTACAGGATCCTGGCCACGGAACCTGTGTCATGGGGGTGATGAAAATGGGAAATATTGCGCCTAGAGGGGGACTCTAACCCACATCTCTTGGCATTCCGGGCCAGTGTGCTAACCATTACACCACCTAGGCTCCCTGATATCACCATACTATCCAAGCCTACCTGTCCATGCGGCTCCTTGCCTGAGAGGTCAGTGCAGACATCTACAGGACCTTTAAATTCACCTACCGTCACAGACAGGCTAGTGTTGTTGATTATGTAAAAACCGAACTCACCTGGAAAGAAACGAACAGATTTGGTTAGTTCATTGATGACATGTAGCTATTGAATACATATATATATAATATATAATAGATGACCTACATAATGAACAAGAGGAAGACATGATAGTGAGTGCTAAGTGAGTAGGAGAGTGAGCAGGCGAGTGGTGGCGCCACCTTCAGAGCTGAGGCAAGTAGGCCTGAGCGGTAGATGAATAGTCCGAGGCTCAATCACATGATTACTGGTGGGTGGGTGTTAGGACCTAGTATAGAATCTGGCGTCATTTTACTTGTATAATTATATACAGCATATATATATATATACAGTAAAACCTATCTAATTCGACCGACCATGGGACCAACTATATATAGTCCATTTAGGGAGGTGTTCAGTTTAAGGAGGTTTTTTGAGGTATTGTATGGGTGATCGTTTGGGACCCAAATAAAGTGATCGATATAGTGGAGTGGTCGATCTGTAGAGGTCGTTGGTTATAGAGGTTATACTGTATATAAAAAAGTGGGTTAAACCAAAGTGGGTTAATCCAAATGATCGGTTAATCCAATCAAAATTGTCGAACCCCAGGCCACTCCGGTATGGTTAAACCAAACCTTCATCTGGTTATAAGGTCATCTGAGACCCCACCAACTTTTTTATATGATAAATGGTAGTATTTTGCCGGGCCGCCGAAAAACGTTTGGATTAAACAATATTCTTGTTTAACCGAACTTGGTTTAACGGCGTTATACTGTATATACATAAAAAAAAACAATAGTCAAAGCGTCCACATACATTGTACATTACATGTGCGATACATGCTTACTCAAAGTCAAAGTTGAAGCAAAAGCTTGGTTAAACCAACGATCAGTTAATCCAAACAAATTTCTAGGGTCCCTTCAAGTTTGGTTTAATAGGGTTATACTGTATGTGCATATGTGTATGTTGTAATGAGTTATGGGATTAGACACAAGGGCATAGCCTATCTCAATTCTTCTGATGCCATATAACAATATACACATTTATATACGTAAACTCTGTAAATGCATTATGGGTATATAAACAAGGACATAACCCTCTCAGTTCTTCTGTCGTCTAACCATTGACGTTTATATAGGTGTATGCTCTATAATGCATTATCAGAATATAAACAAGTACATAATCCACTCAGTGCCATCCTAGTATGACCGTATATGTTGTTAGGACGTAAAACACCAAGAAACAAACACACCCACTCAGTTATTCTCTTTCATATAAGCAGTGACATACCATCAGTATATGAAGAGTTCAGGCGTAAAACCATGTAAACGCTAATCCAAAACATTAGAATCGAACCTTCAAAAAGTTAATTCTTTTATATTCCAACTCTTTTGTTCATTGCTCCATAACCATATGAAAAGTGGAATTAGTGAGAATAAACATTATTTTCAGGTAGAAATATGGTATTTAACCTACATTTTTGGATTGGCATTTACATGGTTTTGCGCCTGAACTCTTCATATTATATATAACGGGTTATAGTTCCCATTTCTACCAGGGCGGCGCCACTTGAGTGTGGAAATAATCACCCATACAGCAGCACCATTTTGCAGCACCATATGCGCTATAAAAATTGCATTCTGTGTATATAACAGGGGTGAAAGTGATCTCTGACAAAAATGCGGAAATCAGACCAACAGTGAATTTCTGCGAAAACGCGGATTTCCCCTCATAGGGAATCGTGGGAAAATACCGGAAGTAAGGTTTCAACTGTCCATGTTATGACTATTATCACCCATATCTAACTCTATCTTGCTTGGGTTTGATGTTGTAGCAACATCTCACGTCACATGAATGGGATTCGGACTAACCAATTGTTGTCATAATATTATATATATATAATATTCACTGTTTGTTTAGCGTTAATCGGTAAATATTTCAAGTCGCGCAAATCTGCGAAATCGCAGAGATCTTTCATCCCTGATATAAAACATGATATTCCTATTTACTACAACACTGGCATCGCTCATGTAATTTGGTATATACCTACATATATACATATATATATATATATATATATATATAAACTCCAGGAGCTAAACACATAAGGGCTGGAGGACAAGATGAAGGAGGCGAGGGAAGAATGGTTCGGCGGTGGTGGAGCCACCCGTGCCCAGATGAGTAGGAAGCAAATAGATGCAGAGAGCCCATTGGCCAATAATATAGTATTTGGAATAACATAAAACAGTGTAATAAAACATAGAAATTCCCTTACGCGGCTTTATACTCGCATAATGCTTATACATCATATATATATATATATATATATATATATATATATATATATATATATATATACATGTATATGTCTAAACTAGTTCGTCATCCTGCCACTCTGGCGCCACGGTCGCATCCTAACACTGACTCACCATTACGAGGGCCACAATACAACTATCGCACAAAAAGAGTACAAAGGAGAGGAGGTAAAAAAGAAAGGTCAGAATATTGATTACAAAATCTTCGCTAAAATGTCTTTTGTTCAGTTCCATATAATCAAGATCATAAAGTACTAATTGGGGAGTGGAGAGCGGGGTGGGGGTGGAGGGGTGGGGCGGGAAATGAGTGTCGCCTTAATGAGTAAGAACATGTTGACAATTATGACCTATTCCTCTGCTGCATTGTTCTTTGAACCGGATTGCACGGGGGCTCACTACATATATATATATATATATATATATATATATATATATATATATATATATATATATATGAGACTGTCTCAAAAGGTCCTAAGCAATATGGGACAAACCTTTGTCCATAGTAACGATCAACACACTATCTACTTATGCATTTGCACAGGATAAACTGATTTGTTTTTTACATGGTGTTTTATAATCCCAATAGAATACACATTGATTTGAAGCAAATGTCCTTGTGTTTTCAGTGAAACCGTTTTTGTGCTGTTTTGTGTCAATCGTTACTATCGACAAAAAAACAAAGAGCCAGCACCTTTTGAGACAGGCTCATATATATAATTTATGTATGTGTATATATCCGTCCCTCGCTGCATGTATACATACCATATATATATATATATATATATATATATATACACCCGGACATGGCGGCCGAAGCGGTAAGAGCACTGCCTTTGCATGCAGTACGTTGGGGCATTTGTTGCATACCACCTTATCAAACATACAGGATCGAACGCTGGTCGAGTCAAACCAGATGACTTAACAACATTTTACTTGTCGCTTCCTAGCCAGGCACTCGGCATTATTAGGACAGGGCAAGGACTGGTTGGCTCAGTGTCAGGATAAGGTGACTGAGTGGTATATAAGGTCATGGTGTTGAGGGATTGGTCTCCCAGTGTGACAGCACTATAAAGTCACCATGATTGAGCACAGTCACAAGTGGGTACCCGTCATGATATGAGCTTAGATGATGCCAGGACGTAAAACTCCAACAACCAACCAACCAACGACACTGCCTGGGACACTGACCACTTCGTGTATACTACTGACACTAACAGTAACAGTCATTTAGCAAATATACAGTTCACAATAATGTGTGACTCTGCGGTTGGTGAGTGATTGGGGCTTAACTTTCTAGGACCATATGAGGTCATATCAGGACGGGTAGCCACTTGACACAGTGCGCACTCATCGCGGCTTTATAGTGTTGCCCGCGTGGGATACTGCCCCGGTGGTATCATGACGCAATATCCCACTCAGTCACATTATCTTGACACTGAACCAACCAACAATTTGTTCATACTACTACCTCATAATATTAGGTAGTCAGTGATGATGTGGTTGTTGCCTTAGTAATGTAAATAACATCGCAATATCTCAGTTTTACCTGTGTATTTAAGATGGATAGTCCGACGGCTTTGAATTTCTATCATTTTCACAAGTAAATATACTCGGTTGATCGCTATCCCTCACCTTACTTTAATTTGAAGTAACTGTTATTTTAAATGGCTTAATTGGGAAATATTTTAAGCGAAAACATGTTAAATTAATATCAGTGTGTGCATCAATATTATTATTTTTTGGTACATTAGTTGTTTAAGCAGGGGAAATTTCAGACACAGACGACTGGTCTTCCTCATTCCACTGCTCCTTGCCCTATCCTAATAATGCCGAGCGTCTGGCTAGGAAGCGACATGTATCAATTTTTAAGTCATTGGTATGACTCGACCAGGATTCGAAGCCACAATCCCATGATCTACCAACACGGGAGAGGGACGCTCTAACTCATTCGGCCATCCAGTCTGGTTAATATTCTGACGCGATAATCTTCAGCAGTAACAGCTTCTATTAAATTAACTTAGTAATTAATCCCTACTATGCAGCAACACGTGACTAATGGGTCCGTATATCGAAGTTGGATATGTAGAATCAAATCTAGATAAGTGTATTTGGTTTTGAAAATGTGATGCTTTAATCGGACTATGCAGCTTTAATTGAAGGTCATCGCTTTAAATCGGCCGGAGATCGAACCCACGACCTCCCAGATAGAGAGCGGGTGCTCTACTCATTTAGAGCAATAGAGGAAGTATTATCAACAAATGATCAACACTATGCACTTGATGTTGCATAGTCCGATCAAAATATCAACAATTCAAAATGTCAAAACCGAAACAATTATCTAAATTTGATTCTACATATCTAATTTAGATACTCGTGCATTTATCAAACATTTGTTGCCAGAGAAAAGGGAACACTGAGGCATTTGAATATAACCTGCATTGTAGAATGATATGGTGTCAGAGTTTTAGCATGCATGCCAAAGTTAATTTTCCATGGTTGCACCTCAAATATCTCAAAAGTTAGCCATATAAAATAAAAGTGACTTCAAGCTAAAGGAATGTAGATAATAACAACCAGCCTAATGTATTTATCTCAGAAAATGTCAGAAAGTCAAAACCACAGGACTATGCAAACATTAAATATATATGCATGATGAAACCCCTTGTGAAAGTAATCTATGCGCATGCGCAGTGACACTCAAACCAGGTTTGTGTGTTGTTTTACGTCCTAGAAATATCTAAGGTCATATCAGGATGGGTACCGAGTTGTGACAGTGCACACTCATGGTGATGTTATAGTGCTGCCCCACTGGGAGACCAGGCTGCCAGCACCATGACCTGATATCCTACTCAGTCACATTATCCAGGACACTGAGTCAACCAACTCGTTGTTCCAGGTGGTCGGTTAAGAGGGGGACTACTGTAGTACTATTAGCGGTAACCACCAACAGATGGCGCTTGTAAGGAGAACCATTAGTGTGGCTGCACACACTGAGTGCTGAATAACACTGCTCGACCTTATCATGAATAGTTCAGGTATATAATGACAGTCCTATTGACTACTCCCCAGAGTGTAGCCAGGGTATTGTGTTATATATGTAGCAGTCTGCACTGCGCTCTCAGGCCAGCAGCCACATACACAGGTAGGTGTGGGTAGGGTGATTGCGTCAGGGAGTATAGGTAGTGTAATGGCTAGCATGCTAGCCTTAGAATAGCAAGAAGTGTGCGTTTTAAAAACCTGCTCTAGGCGCAATATTTGCCATTTGCATCATCACCTCCATGACACTGGTTAGGATGACTTGAATCCTGTATAAGCCATGTTCTGTACGGTTGTTTTAGCCTCCCTGTGTATGTACATGTAAGGGCATTGCGTGTATGTATGCAATTGTAAGCATTAAACAACTTACGGATGTAAACCAAAAGACTTACAATTCCAGGGTGATGAGTGTAGTACTAGTAGTATACACATACCTCTCAGGTAAGGAGCCACATGTAATGTCCAGCTAGGCCTGGATAGAGTGACTGCATCAGGGTGTCTATGTAGTGTAATGGTTAAGGCCCTGTCACACTTTACCGGATTGAGCATACGGACTGAGCCGGACAAAAATATTCTAGTCCGGTGTGATTTGGACATGAAATGTATCGAATATGTAACAGATGGTAATGGTTGATAACATATCTAAAACGATCAAAGAACAATTCAGTATACAAAAAGAACTGTAATGGACGGGGAATGGACAATAACGGACAATAACCATATACGTTTTGTGCATGTTCAAAACTTGGAACGGACCACGCCGGATATCAACGGATTTGCAATGGACAGATACCGGACTTTGACGAAGATCAACGGACTGTATTCGGATTCTATCCGTTTCCTCAATCCGGCGAGGTGTGACAGGGGCTTTAAGCATGCTATCCCCGGAATAGCAAGAATTATGGGTAAAACCATCGGACTATGGACATATCATGACATAACCACGCAGATCAACATAATTGATTTGTCTAAAAGAAAACAGGTAGACTATCGGACTATACACCTTCGGACTATACTATCGGACTATACACCATCGGACTATACACCTTTCATGGTACAACCATGTAGCTTTATGTATTATTTATATTCTTATATCAAAGACAACAATAATCCATATGGCTTGGAGATGGAAATCCTCTGGCTGGATCCACACAAAGGTCTACCGATCATTTATGAAGTCAACATTTCAAACGAAAAGAGGTGGTTCCAGCAGTATGCAACTGCATGCGGCCAGTCCCAGAATGAAGTAGGCATGCATGCGTGCAGTTGAGATGGTGTCCAGGTTGCTCAGCAGAGCCTCAACCAGCACATAAGTAAAGGTAGAGAACAACTTACAAATACACACAGGCACAACTTAGAGCAAACAAGCAGTACTTAGATATGTAACACTGCAGCTTAAATAACATTGACATAATAGATTATTCATCACATAAGTATGCCACCTCTCTTTATTTGTTGTTGTTTTACATCCTAGAAACAAATCAGGTCATATCAGGATGGGTACCAACTTGTGACAGTACAAACTACTGGTAACATTATAGTGCTGCCCCACTGGGAAATCAAGCCGCCGACACCATGATCTCATATCTGACTCAGTCACATTATCCTGACACTGAGCCAACCAGTCCTTGACCTATTCTATTAATGCTGAGCGCCAGGCTAGGAAGCGACAAGTATCAATATTAAAATCATTGGTTTGACTCGACTCGGAGCCGAATTCCCGACCTTCCGCACGTGAGGCCCGTGCTCGACTGATTAGGTCAACTCGCGTTCGGTGTGCCACATCTCACTTACATGGACTGATTCGTGATCAGGTCTAGGGACACAGTTCTGAGCAAGAAGCCTCGCACACAAAGAGAACACTTGCGAGAATAGGTGAGAAGGGCGAGAAATACAGGGATGTGCTTGGGGGGGGATGTGTGGGGAGGTGTGTGGGCGATGTGTGTGGGTGATATGTGTGGATGATGTGTGGGTGATGTGTGGGTGATGTGTGGGGGGATGTGTGGTGGATGTGTGTGGCGGACGTGTGTCGGGGATGTGTGTGGGGGATGTTGGGAGGGTGTGTGAGAGATGTGTGGGGGATGTGTGGAGGGATGTGTGGAGGGATGTGCGGGGGCTGTGCGGGGATGTGTGAGAGGATGTGTGGGATGTATGGGGGGATGTGGGGGATGTGGGGGTTGTGTGTGTGTGTGGGTATGTCTGTGTGGGGATGTGGGGGATGTGTGTGAGAGATGTGTGAGGGATGTGTGGCGGGATGTGCATGGGATGTGTGGGGGGATGTGTGGGGGATGTGCGGGGGATGTGTAAATGATGTGTGGGTGGAGGGATGTGAGTGTGGGTGTTTGAGGGGGATGTGTGGGAGATGTGTGAGGGGCACATGTGTGTGGTGTGTGTGTGGTGTGTGTGGTGGAGGGGGGGGGGGTTGTACGTGCTTAGTAGGGGGTAAGGGATTCGGGGTAAATGAGACTGATCAGAGTCACGGCAGTAAAGGTGGTCCCAGGGCAGCCGGCCGGCCATTTATAACAGCGCTAAATGGGTCGGTGCTGAGCTAGCGAATGGTCAGAGAGTGGATGATGCTGAGGAGAGGAAACAGTGAGGTGAGCTGAGGTTGAATGAGATGAGTGGTGGGGAGAGAGGTTAATGGAGCGGCGTGGTGAGAGAGTGAGATAAGTGAGAGTTGAGGTGCGTGTTGTAGTGGGGTGTAGTGTAGTGTATTTTGTTTGTTGGTTGAATTTTAACGGCTTGGCATCATCTAATGATGGGTACCGACTTGTGACAGTATACACTGAAGGTGACTTTACAGTGCTGTCCCAGGCCCCGGGACCATGACTTGATATGCTACTCAGTTGCGTTATCCTGACACCGAGCTAACCAGTCCTTTCCCAATCCAAGTAGTGCGAAGCGCGTCTAGGAGGAAGGTGTGGGGGGGGGACGGAATGAGGAAGGGGAGAGGGGAGGAGGGAGGAGGGAGATGGATGAGGAGGATGGCGACGGGGAGGGAGGGGATGCGCGGAGGAGGGAGGAGGGACGAAAGAGGAGAAGGGAGGAGAATGGAGAGGAGGAGAGGGGGGAGGGAGGGGGAGGGAGGAGGGAGGAGAAAGGGGGGAGGGGGGAGTGGAAAGGGGGCGAGGGGCGGGGGGGAGGATGGAGGGGAGGGGGAGGAAGGGATGGGCAGGAGGGAGGTGGAGGGTGGGAGGGGGAGGGGAAGGAGAGGGGGGGGAAGGAGAGGAGAGGGAGAGGGAGGAGGAGGGAAGGAGAGGGGAAGGAGGAAGGTAGAAGGAAGTGAGGTGGATGGGAGCGGGAGGAGGGAGGAGGGAGGAGAGAGGAGGGAGGAGGGAGGAGAGAGGAGGGGGGAGAGGAGGGAGGAGGGGGTTGGATTGAGCAGTAAATAGATGGACGTCCAGCTTTAATGAGGGTGATGGTGGTGGAGGGTAGACGTGTGTTTGAATGTTGCATTGATGCAGTTTAGATGCGACCTCTGCTACTGACGTAGGAGCGGGTGGGGGGCAGATTGGGGCGCGTTGAGGGGGACCCGGATGTGGACGATAATAGGGAAGGTGCTGATAAAGACGATGCGCAGAACACGGCCATATCATGCAGGGACCACTCACTCTGTCCCTCCCCACACCAGCCCCATCCCGCCACTACTCCACAGCCTACACTCCACACATATACATCTCCCATTCACCCCTAACCCCCCCTCACCTTGGTCATCTCCACACAGTCCAATTTAACCCTCCCCAAAAGAAAATACCCACCCCAACACTCATCGTTCTGAACTCCACCCCACTCTACTCCATCCTCACCCTACCCCTCCCCACCTACCCCACCCACACCCGATGCCTCTCCACACATCAGAACCACCCCCACCCCCACCTACCCTCCACCCAACCGCCGTTAACCCAGCCCCACACCACCTCCTTACCACCCAAACAGGGACCTATTAATGAAGAGTGCCAGACTCGGAAGCGACAAGTATAAATTGTGTGAGTCATTGGTTTGACTCGACCGGGAATCGAACTCCCGATCTCCCGCACGGGAAGCATGCGCTCTACTGATTCGGTAAACAGCGTCCGGTATGCCTATCGATAACAACTGGCTTGGCGCCGTTCTTAGATATATGTGCGATGTTTTGATGATCAAAGCCTAATTCCAGTCCCAGGTATTTCGGAGACTTTCAGCCACTCAATTGTGTGCTTAACCATTGCTGATGTGGGTCCAGCAAGAAATTGGCCGTTCATGTTTCTGATGGACTTTTCTTTACATCACCACGAGACCGATCAAATTTTGAACGTTTAAGCATTTAAAAAAAATGTATTTAAGCAAAAAAAAAGAAGAGAAAAGACGAGGCGGTGTGTGCGCCTAATTTTAAGGTAAGTTAATTTTAGCCTGTTTTGAAGAGCAAACATGGATTTAGCCTTTGCTGACAAGCGCACAGCTCATGGGTTGGTTTTTGTGAGCGAAGGCCTTTGTAGCATATCGATGCCTTAGGTGTTATATAAATGAGACTGTCTCAATAGGTGTTAAGCAATATGGGACAAAACTGTGTCCATTGTAACGATCAACATGCTATCTGCCTTTGCATTTGCTCAGGATAAACTGATTTTCTTTTTTACATGGTGTTTCATAATCCCAATAGAATACATATTGATTTGAAGCAAATGTTCCATATGTTTTCACTGTAACCGTTTCTGTGCTGTTTTGTGTCAATCGTTAGTTACATGGACAAAAAAAAAAGAGTTATCACCTTTTGAGACAGGCACAAATATCTCTTATACCCCTGTCACACTATGACGTAACGAGCCAACGTAAGCCTGACATGGTGATTTTTCGTCATTACGTTGACGTACGTTGGATTACATTATGATGACGTCAGAATGACATTAGACTGACGTCGAGCTACATCACGTTACGTCGTGTTACGTCGAGTTACGTCGAGGTTCTGGACATGTTCAAAACTTTCGACGTACCTCGAACGTAAGGGTTTACATTCGCTGTACGTTCTGTACACGTTCGGCGAACGTCAATGACGTTGAACAGATGTTATTAAAACATTGGTCACTACGTTCAACTACGTTGCACTACGTTGCACCACGTTGACCCACATTAAAGCCAGTGGGAACGTGCAGTCCGCATAGTGAAAACGCTGGGTTAACGGAAGCCTAACAGACGTCCAACGTAGGTTTACCGTTTTGCCACCGTTTCCTGACATAAGTAACGTAACGTAACATAAAGCAACGTAGTTCTGGCGATGGAATAACATACATAACGTTCCCTGAGCGTAATTACGTTGTCCTCTCTCGTTGAATGACGCTATCACTATTCTTTACCGCCGTTACTCTCTCGTCCACTACGCTGCATTCACGTTCAACTTGTGCCCAAATTTCCATACTATGCCGAGAAGTTCGACGTTTTTCACGTTCTCCCTACGTTGACGTCGTTACATCGTAGTGTGACAGGGCCATAAGACTAGAAGTGTTGGGGTAGGGTCTGGGCTGTTAACACATGGATGCTTGTAGGCTTGCAGGTGTGAGTAGGCGCCGATTTCTACACGGTATGCTTTGGTCAGGTTTGACACTGCGTTGAATGTAGTGGCTGAACCTCTCAGATGAGAGCGCTGACAGGCTTCCAATGCAGAAGGTCAGGCGCTTCAATCCCAGCCGAGTCAAACCAATGACTTTTGCAAAATTGATACTTGTCACGACCTAGCCTGGCATTCAGTATTAATAGGATAGGGTAAGGACTGGTTAGCTCAGTGGCAGGATAAGGTGACTGAGTGGGATATCGGGGCATGTTGCTGGAGGGCTGATTTCCCAGTGGGGCAGCACTATAAAGTCGCCATGAGTACGCACTGTTACAAGTCAATGCCTGTCCTGATATGACATTAGAAGTTGCCAGGACGTAAAACTCCAACAACCAACCGTTAATAGATACGCAGCCCACACGCGACAATTGTTTTCTTGACAATCACGATTGCAGTTCTCACAGAAGCTGGTTTCTGTCCCCACACCAAAGCAAGAGAAGGATGTATTGACAAATAGAGGCAGAGTGTGCTAGTTTTGTTGTGCATACTTCAGAAAGGAGCACCGGTACGGACAAATAATGGCCACTTCATCATGCTCTGTTATGTGTGTGAGCAATATTCAGACATGAGCAGAGAAGTAAAACAAATTAGCTGATTGTGGGTATATGCCTCAAAACTCGGCCGAAGGCCGAGTAGGGGTGGGGAGGGTGTAGGGAGGGGGGGCCACAATTTGTTTACAAGTAGGACACAATTGGTGCAATTTGGTAGCCACTTAGGAGGGAGAAATTTCACTCTTCAATTGTGACATAAGGTAGGCATATAGACCAGTACTCTAAGAATACAGAAGTGTTTTTCTTGTAATCTTGCATAAATGATAAGTCAATAATATAAATAATACACCTATACCATAGTTAATAGTTTCAGTTATTTAATTTATTGTCTTATACTCCTTCAGCTGGCAGTCCTTGTAATATGGTAATACTTGTTTAATTGTTATAATAAAGTAAAGGAATATGATAAAAGTAATGTAAATTTCATTTTAACAACAATATATAGTCTTATGCTCCCTCAATATATAGTCTTATGCTCCCTCAACATATAGTCTTATACTTCCTCAATATATAGTCTTATACTCCCTCCATCAGTTCTTAATACTTGCCTAACTGCTATAATAAAGCATAAAATGTCAAGGAATACGATAATAAAACTAATCTGAAGTTCATTTTAATAACAATGTTGGTTCATTTTTTTCTGCTTGTTCTAATTGGCGGAAATCAGCCAATTGGCAGGAAATGCTCATGCCTGAATATTGTACTGTTTGTACCTCTTAATGAAGCCTCATAATTTACTTAAAGGTACATAGTCCGATGATGCATCAACATTTCAAAACCAAAACAATCTAGATTTGATTCTACATATCTAACTTAGCCACTGATGCACTTATTAAATATTTGATTCTGCATAGAAGGGAATACTGAGTCAATTTAATAGAATTTGTTAGCGCAGAAGACTATGGTGTCAGAGTGTTGGTGTGCTTGACTAAACTAATTTGATATGTTTGCACTTCAAATATCTCAAAATTTAGCCATTTAATATAAAAGTTACTTCAAACTAAATAAAAGCAGATTATAATGAACAATCTAATATATTTATCTCAGAAAAAATGACAGAAACTCAAAACCATCGGAATATGCAACTTGAAAGCTGCATAGTCCGATGGAAGGTTTTTAAATAGTTTTTTCTGGAGGCGGGGGGTTACATTAATTGATTAAGCAGGGCCATTTTAAACCGTGGATGATTGGTCTTTCGTATTCCACTGCTCCTTTCCCCATCGTAGTAATGTCGAACACCAGGCTAGCTAGCGACAAGTATCAGTTTTTAAGTCATTAGTTTAACTCGGCCAGGTTTCGAACCAGGACGGCCACTCAATTCAACCAGCCATTTCGAAACCAAACACTTAGCTTGGTTTGATCTCCCAACTTTATGATACATCGAATCAGGTATTAAAGCGCATAATCCGATGAAAGCATAACATTTTTCTATCCCTCCATTAACTAGTCCTTGACCAGATTCCCCCTCCCCCAACACAATTCCTCCTCCCCCAACCCTACCACACCCCATTACCCACTCCTTAGTCTTTCCCCACCACTCCTCTCCATTAAGCCTTCCCCCACTCCAACCTACCCTGCGCCATGACCCATCCTTTCCCCGCCACTGATCTCCATTAAGCTGTCCATGACTACCCCCCCCCCCCCCCCCCCACACACACATATAATACCCCCACCCGCTCACCCCGCACCATTACCTAGAGTTCCCCCCCCCCATCACTCCTCTCCATTAACTAGTCCTTAACTATGCCCTCACACAATACACCTCCATACCCCAACCCACCTCCACCCTTCACCATTCATTACCCATTCTTTCCCCACCGGGCGCGGTGGCCTAATCGGCAGAGCGCAGGCCTCGCATGCGGAAGATCAGAAGTTCCGTTTGCGGTCGAGTCAAACCAATAACTTATCAAATTGATTCTTGTCGCTTTCTAGCCTGGCGCTTGACATTAATAGGATATGACAAGGACTGGTTACCTCAGTGTCAGGATAATGTCGTTGTGCCAGCAGCCTGATTCCCCAGTGGGGCAACACTATAAAGTCACCATGAGTGTGCCCTGTCACAAAGCGGTACCCGTCCTGATATGACCGTAGTGTTACCAGGACGTAAAACTCCAACAACCAACCACTTTCCCCACCACTCTTCTCCATTAACGAGTCTATGACTAATCCCCCCCCCCCCCCACACACACAATGCATCCTCACCCCATCCGACCTCACGCCACCAGGCGCCATTAAGCAGTCATTGAATCAAACAGCGCCCACCACCCACCACCCCTCCACCCTACACCCCACACACGCCCACACACCGCCGTATGACGTATAAATCAGGCACACCTTATAAAACGTTGAGAGGAAGTGTCCCCTCCCCGCCTGTGGCTCGCCGGTGGGGGTGGGGTCCGTGGAGGTGGAGGTAGGTGGGGGTTGGGATTGAGGTCGAGGTGGAAGTGGGGTGGTGAAGGAGGTGGGGTGGAGGAGTAGGTGGAGGTGGAGGTGGAGGTGGAGGTGGGGGTGAAGGTGGAGGGGGGATGGGGGTGGTGATTGGGGGCGGTTGGTTGGCTGGTTGTTAGAGTTTTACGTCGCAACATCTAAGGTCATATCAGAACGGGCACCGACTTGTGACAGTGCACACTCATGATGACTTCATAGTGCTGCCCCACTGGGTAGCACGCCAGCGGCACAACGACCCAAGATCCCACGCAGTCACATTATCCTGACATTGAGCTAACCAGTCCAGATCCCACTCAGTCACATTATCCTGACACCCGAGCTAACCAGTCCTTTCCCTATCCTATTAATGCTGTGGGCCAGGCTAGAAAGTGACAAAGTATCAATTCTGTAAGTCATTGGTTTGACTCGACCAAGAATCAAACTCACAACCTTCCACATGGGAAGCCTGCGCTCTACCGATTCGGGAGCTGGTAGGCATAGGGGGTAGGGAAGGGGTGGGGTGGGGATGAGGGGATAGGATGGTCGGTGGGGGGCTGGCGGTGATGGAGGAGGGTTGGGGGGGGGGGAGGAGCAGGCTTTGCGTGTTGTTTTGTACAACTACCGGCCTGTGGGCACTTGTGGGGGGGGGGGGGTGTACCGGGCGGAGAGCCTCGTTATGGACGTGGAAGGAAGGCCCCGGTGCCGGATGGCCAGTTCCAATGATGGAGTTGATGTTGCCGAACTGCCCCAATTACAGAGTAGCTCACACGGTGACAACACTCCCCAGCCTCGCCCTGCCCCGCCCCGCTCCCACCCCCAGCTCCATCCCGCCTCGGCTCGTCCCGCCCCGCCCCGCCCCGCCCCAATCCGCCCCGCCCCATCCCGCCTCGGATCATCCCGCTCCGCCTCGTCCCGCCCCGCCCCGCCTCGTCCCGCCCCGCCCCGCCCCACCCCGCTTCGGCTTGTCCCGCTCCGCCTCGCCCTAACCCGCCCCTGCTCCGTCCGCCGATTCAAACCAATGACTTAACAAATTTATACTTGTCACCACCTAGTCTGGCGCTCGGCATGAATAGGATAGGGAAACGGCTGGTTATCTCAGTTTCAGGATAATGTGACTCTGTGGGATATGATGTCATTGTGTTGGTGGCCTGCTCTTCCAGTGGGAGCGCTCTATAAAGTAAAGTCGCCATTAGTGTACATTGTCACATGTCGGAACCCATCCTGATATAACCTTAGGTTTTTCCAGGATGTATATCACAAGCTAAAGAAAAGTGTCAGCAGAGAAAATATCTCGTCAATCTACCAGACTCTCTGGCAGCAGCTACACACATATCCAATGTGCCATCGCACAAATTGGACTCATCAGTGATTGACGAGTTCACAACAAATGATGAGTTGATGTTGTCATGGCCACCGATGGACAACCAAGAAGAAGATTTGTTTGTTGGTTGTTGTTTTACGTGCTAGCAACATCTAAGGTCATATCAGGACTGAGCCAAGACGACGATGTTGCCAGGACATAAAACTACCCTTCCTCATATGACCATGGGCTGTTGCTAGGTTATAAAACCCCAACAAACAAAGACGCCGACGCAGGATTTCTGACCTTCGTTGCACCACACACATGTCACGTGACGTTCACGGTAGAACTGCTGAGTCATGGAAAAACATACAATGTAACCCCGTTTATCCGCTCACTGGATGCATGCAGTACAGGCTGGCTACAACACTAGGTGGCCACATTATGGAGTGACTGCATTAACGAGTGACCGCACTATGGGATTGCCGCATCATAGGATGGTAGTATTAGAGGGTGGTCGCTTTACGGGGAGGGTTAATCAGGGACTGGTCGTCTTATGGGGTCGGCGCAATACGGGGGGGCCACATTACGAGGTGGCCACATTATTGAGTGGCCGTATCATGGGGTGGTAGTATTGGAGGGTGGTCGCTTTACGGGGAGGGTTAATCAGGGACTGGTCGTCTTATGGGGTCGGCGCAATACGGGGGGCCACATTACGAGGTGGCCACATTATTGAGTGGCAGTATCATGGGGTGGTCGCATGACGTGGTAGCCGCTTTATGGGGGTGACCGCATTGCGGTATGCGGTATGCGAATGTGAATATGAATGCAAATATGAATGCAGGCATGGTATGCAATTTGTGTTTGTGTGCGTCTAACGTTCTAGCAACATCTAAGGTCATATCAGGACTTGTGACAGTGCACACGCATGGTGACTTTATGGTGTTTGTTGTCCCACTCAGAGACCAGCCTACCAGCGCCATGACCTGATACCACACTCAGTCACTTTATCCTGATACTGAGCTGACAAGCCTGAGCTCTACCGATTCGGGACCAGACAGGATGGCCGAATGAGTTTGAGCGCCCGTCTCCCGTGCTGGTAAATCGTGGGGTAGTGGGTTCGAACCCCGGTCGAGTCAAACCAATGACTTAAAACTTGATACATGTCGCTTCCTAGCCAGGCACTCGGCATTAATAGGATACGGCAGGGACTGGTTGGCTCAGTGTCAGGATAATGTGACTAAGTGGGATATCAGGTCATGGTGCTGGCAGCCTGGTTTCCAAGTGGGGCAGCACTATAAAGTCGCCATGAGTGCGCACTGTCCCAAGTCGGTGCTTGTCCTGATATGACCTTAGATGTTGCTAAGATATAAAACAACAACAAACAAACAACTCTACCGATTCGGTCACCACTTCGGGTTTGGACTTCTTGGTTTAGTGATCAACATTTTAGGTTGATCACTATATAGGGTAGAGCACACGATGGGAGTGATCACTAGGCGGGTGTGCGCTGTAGTTATTAGTGAAACTGTGGCCTGTTGTGGTCGTGGTGGGCGTGGCTGTGCGGTGACGGTGACGGTGGCGGTGGCGGTGGTAATAGGAGGTGGGGGTGGTGGTGATGGTGGTGGGTTGTGGTTAGTGGTGGTGAGTAGTAGCAGTGGAGGAGGCGGTGGTGTGGGAACAGCGGTGGTGGTAGTGGTGGCGGTGGTGGTGGTGGTGGTGGGTTGTGGTTAGTGGTGGTGAGTAGTAGCAGTGGAGGAGGCGGTGGTGTGGTAACAGCGGTGGTGGTGGTGTTGGTGGTGGTGTTGGTGGTGGTGGTGGTGGGTTGTGGTTAGTGGTGGTGAGTAGTAGCAGTGGAGGAGGCGGTGGTGTGGTAACAGCGGTGGTGGTGGTGGTGGTGTTGGTGGTGGTGCCGGTGGTGCTGGTGGAAGTGGTGATTAAGGTGTCGGTTTGGTCGTGTGATGGTGGTTAGTGTGGTGGTGGTATCTGGTGGTGTGGTGGGGTGCTGGTGTAGTGGTGACATCAGCTTATTGCATTCATAAATACGAGAGGAGCGGGATGTAGCTCAGGTGGTAGAGTGTCCACCTGTGGAGGTTTGGGTCATCCGATCGAATCCTGCTCAGTGCACTCATTTGCAGTCTGAGCTATGTACCGTGCCAACGAGTGGTCCACAACTGATTCATCAATGGCTGTGGTATGTGCTGTCCTGTCTGTGGGAAAGTGCATATAAAAGATCGCTTGCTGCTTATTGGAAAAGTAGCCTATGTGGCTGCAGCAGGTTTCCTCCAAAGAAATATGTCAAAATTACAATATATTTGAAGTCCAATAGCCGATGATAAAAATCAATGTGCTCTAGAGACGTCATTAAATAATACAAACTTGTTTTTCCTTCAGAAATACGAAGGTGGTCATAGTGTACCGGACGCTTCTAAATATATCGCTATCTACTGCACATTGTGCTGTGCTGTGGTGATGGTGGTGCTGCTGTGATTGTAGTGCTTTGATCATATATCGCTGTTGTGATGGTAGTGATGTGGTGTTGGTAGTAGGCTCGTGATAGTAGTGCAGAAGTGGCATAGTGTTGGGGTAATGGTAGTGATGTGGTCATGGTCGTAGTGTGGTGATGGTAGTGCTGTGGTGACGGTGTGCTTGTGGTGATGTAATTCTATGCCGACGGTGTGGTTGTGGTGCTATAGTGTTGTGATGACGGTGGTGATGTAGTGCTGTGCTGACGGTGTGCTTGTGGTGATGTAGTGCTGTGCTGATGGTTTGCTTGTGGTGATGTAGTGCTGTGCTGACAGTATGCTTGTGGTGATCTAGTACTGTGCTGATGTTGTGCTTGTGGAGATCTAGTGATGTGCTGATGGTATGATTGTGGTGATGTACTGCTATGCTGACGGTGTGCTTGCGGTGATGTAGTGCTGTGCTGATGGTGTGCTTGTGGTGATGTAGTGCTGTGATGATGGTGTGCTTGTGGTGATGTAGTGCTGTACTGACGGTGTGCTTGTGGTGATGTAGTGATGTGATGATGGTGTGCTTGTGGTGATGTAGTGCTGTGCTGACGGTGTGCTTGTCGTGATGTACTGCTATGCCTGATGGTGTGCTTGTGGTGATGTGCTATCCTGACGGTGTGCTTGTGGTGATGTACTGTTATGCTGACGGTGTGTTTGCGGTGATGTACTGATATGCTGATGGTGTGCATATGGTGCTGTAGAGCTGTGCTGATGGTGTGCGTGTGGTGATGTACTACTATGCTGATGGTATGCTTGTGGTGATGCAATGCTATGTTGATGGTGTGCTTGCGGTGATGTAGTGATGTGCTGATGGTGTGCTTGTGGTGATGTTCTACTATGCTGATGGTGTGCTTGTGGTGATGTACGGCTATGCTGACGGTGTGCTTGTGGTGATGTAGTGCTGTGCTGATGGTATGCTTGTGGTGATGTACTGGTGGCCTGATGTTGAGCTTGTGGTGATGAAGTGCTGTACTGAAGGTGTGCTTGTGGTGATGTATTGGTATGCTGACGGTGTGCTTGCGGTGATGTAGTCCTGTGCTGATGGTGTGCTTGCGGTGTTGTGCATGTTCTCGTGGTGGCATTTTTTGCCATTAGCAACAATGGCCATCTCATCACAGGCGGCCAATATTCCCATAATCAGATTACTGACAGCATGTCAACAACCATCACACTCGGTGTGTATGCATGTATGTATGTGTGTGTGTATGTATGTGTACGTATGGACGTGTACCTGTGTGTGTGGAGAGAGAGGCAGGGGTGGGGGTGGGGATGGGCGCGCCCACCTGCAGAATGCAGGCCAAACCGGAAGAGAATATACCTGTACAAAAGGAGTCGCCTCTCATCCCAATATTGATCATGCAGATTGGAAATCAGGAGACGTGATCAAAGCTTAGTGACCTTTGATGATGCTGTGGCTTACATGGTATATTTTATAGTTTTATTTTAATCGTAGGTAACTTCTATTACTTATTCCCTGAAGATCACCTGAGCTAAGCATCCCTGCAGCTTGATAACAATCCAACTCAACCCAAAATACAAATATTCTCTCCACCTCCCATAACTTCGTCATTCCACCTGTTCAGTTTTCCATATCCAACCAATCATAACCAACCAATTGCTGGACTAACAGACTCACAGAAGGTAACAAGATGTGCTCACAAACAAATAAAGGTAACCTTTCTATGGGAAAGTGCATATAAAACACCCCTTGCTGCTTATCGGAAAGAGTAACCTATGTGGTGGCAGCAGGTTTCCTCTAAAGAAAAATGTGAGAATGACCAATAACAGATGATATGACAATCAATGTGCTCTAGAGATGTCATGAAATAAAACAAGCCTTGCAAACAGTAGATAGTTACACAACATCTGAAAGTGATAAAACAAGAGGAAACCACCAGACTATTACTGCCAATATTAAGCCTCGTTACTGTCTTCACCAGTGTTTTACGTATTGGATCCCAGAATTATTTGTTTGTTTGTGTGTGTGTGATTGTTTGTTTATTCTGCTCATAATGGTTAAGTGCATGCACTTGTTTTCGCCGCTGTGCAGTAGTGGTCACAATCCATATGGAGTGATTTCCTTTAAGCTATAATTTCTGTAAATTTGTTTATGGTGTTTCTAATTTGTTTTTGTTTTTAATTATATTTGTGTGCATAGTTTGTTTAGTATGGTGTCTCCTATTCGTTTTTCTATGTTTTCTGTGTTACCTACACTATATCCCTGATCTATTACTTAGTACATGTTTCTTTCTTAATTTTCTGTATGTACCTATTCTTTTAGTGTTTTGGTGTTTCTTAGAGCACTGCTTTGGCATTTATGCTCATAGCTATTACGCTTCTGTCAAAGCACCCACAGTTGGATCTTTCTGTTCTTAGCACAGGTGCCTCACCAGCTCTAGTGACTTTTCTACATGTCGTTTTGTATTTTTCTACATAGTCAAAAGCTAGTATTCTGAGGTGTGGTTCTCTTCTAGTTTCGAGCATGCAAATATTAGCCTGTTTGTGGAGGTCTAATGTAGGATGTCTGTTTTCTAGGCTCAGGCATAGTTTCAAAGCTCTATTTTGTTGTCTTTGTAATTTCATTAGTGTTACTCTGTTCGAATTGAACCCAGGCGTTGACTTTTGCAGCCACCTTGACAAACTGACCACTAATGGCCTAATTGCTTAGACCCCAACAGCCTACAAAATAAAGAGGTTTGACTATATGTGCATTGCATTGTATGTCAACATCATCATGCTGTCGGTCGCGATGCAACAACGACTGCTTTCATTACTTGACTGCCGCTCTCCATTTAGTTCTCTGCTGTGAGAGTGATGTCCGTGAGTTGGTCTTAATGTCTCTCAGCTTCAGGTTTCTTTTGAGGGTATCCTTGAACTGGAGATGAGTGTGCCCTCTCTTTCTGTAACCAGAAGTTGAGAGTAGAGGATCTGCTTTGGTAGCCTGTCTGATGACATCCTCATGAGGTGTCCAGTCCACCGGAGATTCTTTTTGATCAGCAGATCTTCCATAGAGGGCAGCCCGGTCCGTTCGAGTATTTCCTTATTTGTCACTTTGTCCTTCCAGGTTAGCCTCATGATGGAACACAGATGTCGCACCATGAAGGCATGCAGCTCTTTCCGAGCTGTATGTATATATATATATATATATATATATATATAAAAATATATAAGTATATACATGTATATGGGAAAATCAATGTGCGGAAAATACCTGTTGTATATTTTTTACTGGGTGTGGTTCGATGAGATGGTTTACCTTGAAATCGACCTCCCCAAATGTACCTGGTGTGTTCGATAAGGGGCCGTGTGCATAATGCCACAAACACACACATGGCATATATATATATATATATATATATATATATTTATATATCCTGGAGGTGATGAAATGTGAAATATTATGCCCAGACCAGAATTTGCAGCCACACTTCTAGCCATTCTGGGACTAGCGTGCTAACTATTACATTACCAAGGTTCCTCGATGCATTCACCCTATCAATGCCTACTTCTCTACGTGGCTCCTTTCCTGAGAGGTCAGTGCAGACAACTATACACACATATACATGTGTATATATAGCATAACACATTCATCTCACACAGATGGGCGCGGTTAGGTTCAATACATCAGAGAGACAAGGTAGTCTAAAGGTGAGGACAATTGCATTGGAATGACATGCATCTGGGTTCGAGTCCCACTCTTCTCATGGTGTCCCATTTGTCTTTACACCGTCCTTCACAACATTGGTCCCATGACCAGGATACTGATGTATGGCTAGTATCCGTCTTTGTCTATATATATATATATATATATATATATACTTAATGTACCAGATGCGGTTGCCAGATATATAAATTATATATATATATGAAGTGGGCGAGACTGCTCGCCTTGGGCATTTGTGTGCTTGTGCCGAGTAACTCGCATCTGTAGATGCGCGCTACTCGGTTCCACGGGCACATAAATTGCCACCATTTGCGCGGCCACGGGTTCTCGGCCGTAAAGCATTGCTTGGATACGTCAATTGTGACTATCCTAGCAACGGGAGGAGGTCAGGCGTTCGGACCCAGACCCGTCGGACGTGTTTCTGCATGCTCCGATGTTTTAGCAGAGACTTAGGCCTTTATTATTGAAATTCAAAACTTATTTAACGTAAATAACCGTGGGAGGGGATTTATCTATAATAACATAACCTGCTACTATGCCATCTTGTTAGTTTTGTTAAGAATAAAGTCGTGAGCTCTTGGAAAGGTGAATTTGGAATGTTCCTTGCATTCTCTACTATCCTCCAGTCTTATTGTAGATTAACCGCTATGGAAAACCTGATATTCGATTGCGTTACATGTAATTAAGGGCCTTATGCCTCAATAGGCCTTATGCAGCTAATTAACCCATCTGTGGGAACATAATAACAGACATATTAATGGAATTAATGTAGTGTTACTTTTGGCTAAAATGACGACATTCACTTAGACTGATTAACAGTGACAGCAGGAACAACACTAGCTTGTCTGCTTAGATCTGGATTAATTTAGTAACATCAATATACCCCGAACGGCGAGCGGACAGCCAGTTAGTTGAAATAACCTAATATATATACTTTAGGCCGATAAATGCACGTGAAGGCAAAATCCAGTATTTAGACGAAACTCTGGCTGGCCGCCTTTAGTACGGGGCAGACACCGACGGAGACGAACTACCTGCAGACGGGACAAGAGGCTTCAGTGGCCCATGGCAGGCCCAGGAAATTCACAAAGAAATAATTACATAAATTAACACGAAGGGTCGCCTTATGCGGGGGGTGCAATAGCCCGACGGTTAAATATATATATATATATATATATATATATATATACTTTGTGTATTGGACGCAATGACCGAATCGGTAGAGCAAGAATCCTTCACTCTACCGATTCAACCACCGCGTCCGGTACACTAAATATATATATATATATATATATATATATATGTATATATATGCGATGCATAAGACTTATGCGAGTATAAAAGGCCTTAAGGGAAGATTCCCTATATTGGTCACCCTTATGTTGTGTGTTACTGTGACTTAGTGGTCATGGTGCTGGTGACCTGGTCTTCCTATGGGGCAGCACTATAAAATCGCCATGAGTGCTCACTGTCACAAATCCGTAGCCACCCTGATATGACCATATATGTTGCTAGGACGTAACACTCAAACATCCAATCAACTATTTAGTGTCCTGCATTTTATGTATGTGTGTAAGTAAAACACATAGTGGTAGATATAGACAAATGACTCTTTTGCTCAGTGTCAGGATAATGTGACTGAGTGGGATATCAGGTTATGATGCCGGCCACCTGGTGTCCCAGTGGGGCAGCATTCAAAAGTCATCATCAGTGAGCATTGCCACATGTCCGTACCCATCCTGATATGACTTTAGATGTTATCCAAACGTAAAACTCCAACAACCAACCAATCAATCCCTTCACATACACACAGAGACATATAGACATATCAGCAACCCCCCACACTCATGCACACCAAAATACAGATCGTGCCCCCCCCCCCCACCCCTCACGACCAGACGGGGTGGCTGAATGAGTTGAGCATCCGTCTCCTGTTTTGGGAGATCGGGGAATCCGAACCCATGAGTTTCTGGGTTCGAACCCACGGTCGAGTCAGACCAATTGAGTTAAAAATTGATACTTGTCGCTTCCTAGCCAGGAGCTCGGCATTATTAGGATAGGGCAAGGACTGGTTGGCTCAGTGTCAGGATAACGTGACTGAGTGGGATATCAGGTCATGGTGCTGGTGGCCTGATCTCCCAGTGGGGCAGCACTATAAAGTTGCCATGAGCGCGCACTGTCACAAGTCGGTACCCATCCTGATATGACCTCAGATGTTGCTAGGACGTAAAACAACAAACAACAACAACAACAACACCCCCCACACACATACACCACCCTTCTTGTATTCCATTCATGCGCAGTCACAATTCGGACAGGACCCCCCCGCCCCCCAACGCCCCCCCCCCCACTAGTGCCAGACTTCCTTGAAAAATGGTTCATATCCATTTTGACATATCAAATTCCAGGACTTTCAACAACCTTTCAGTGTGAAATTCCAGCACGTTTTTAAGATATTTATTAAATTAAAGTGCCCTGAAACACGACTGCATTCATAGTCAATTCACTGGGTAAAATTTGAAGTGTGAATAAGCATAAAAGATCAATTCTTTTAACTAAATATATTAAATTCAGCGAATAATGTCTTTTGACAGTGCCAGAGCACTGGTCTTCCGGCCGTTCATTACAATTTGTTGGTACATAAATGACAATATCAGTTGCAATAATAACCACATGAAAAACCTGTTCGATAATAGAAGCATAATATAAATTGACTATTCGTTGTAATAATAACTGCATACAATTCCAGTTCAACATACGTATTATTCACTTGGTGAGCATGCATCAATAAATGTACAAGATGATTCTAGAATTGTCTTTAAACACTTCTTTCTTCCTTTGCTTTCTCTCCTCTTTAAAAAAAAAATATATAACATATCTCCAATACACATATATATATTATATTGTAAATATGCAAATCAGTGGATCCAATCACCAATACCAAATGCGAGAAACCTGCCCATGTTTGAATCCCATCACAAGTGTTCCGTACTGTGAGGCTTCATGATGGGATCAGAGGTCTGAGATTGCAGTGGGGACTTACATCGTACAGGTTTTATATCAATTTAAAGGAAAATTATGAATATAATGTATGGTTTTAATATAAAAATCAAGAGGCAGAATAATGAACCCACAAAAATCACTTCAAACGCTAAACGTCAGTGATTAAAGCTTAGGCACGTCGTCAAAAATAGCCTAAAAAGAAATACAGTCATGATTTTCCATTTTCAATGATTTTTCAAGGATCTTTAGACAAATTTCAGGACGTTCCAGGCCTGGAACCCTGAATTATCAAATTCCAGGACTTTCTAGGTTTTCAAGGACCCATACGAACCCTGTTGAATATGACGAGAGTGCAGCTACAGAACGACCCCACTACAGGTTTTGAACATATGGCATAAATAAGGACTGAATATCTGTGTATACGCGTGGACAAGTCATTTATTTTGGGAATCAAGCTCGACTTATTTATTGAAAGCAGATGCCGACAGCATTTTGTGCTTGGCACCAAAATGTGTAATTCAATGATTTTCTGTTTGTTTTAGTTTAGTTTAAAAAAAAAGGAAAACTCTGATAAGTAAGTCAGTGCATTTTAACTCTAATTTTCTTGGCATCGCTTAAAGTTGTATAGTCTGCTAAAAGCATCACATTTTCTCAACCAAAACATTGACCTAGATTTGATCCCACATATTCTCATGGGGGGTGGTGATGAAAATGGGAAATATTGCGCCTAGAGCGGGACTCCAACCCACATCTCTTTGCATTCCGGGCCAGTGTGCTAACCATTACACCACCTAGGCACCCTGATATCAACACACTACCCATGCCTACCTCTCTATGTGGTTACTTGCCTGAGAGGTCGTGCAGCCTACTACAATATCTAACTTAGATACTGATGCACATATTACAAATTTGTTGAGTCATAGAAGGGATACTGAGGCAATTGAATGGAATATGTTACTGCAGAAGCCTATTGTGTTATGCCTGGTACACACCTACCGTATACGATTTGCGCACTAAAAGTCTCGACTCGACCCGACCCGCTTAAAACTGAAAATGGGCTGATTCATTTTTCGAATCACGAATCGCAATCGTAATCGGCCCGTTTTAGCCGTAAAACTGAGTTTTTAGTCACGAATCGCAATCGCTAGGTGTGTGCGGGGAGCGCACACCTAGCGATTTTTGTGCACGAAACGGGCAGTTTTAGATCGTATACGGTAGGTGGGTGCGCACAAATGGTAGGTGTGTTAGAGTTTTGGCATGTGTGCCAACATTAATTTTGAATATTTGCACTTCAAATAGCTCCAAAGTTGGCAATGTAAAATATAAGTTACTATAAACTAAAGTAAAATGGACTATGACAATCAAATTAATATATTTATCTCAGAAAAGTGAGAGAAACTCAAACCGATCTGACTATGAAACTTTAACAGTGTGATCTCCTGTATTAACCCAATGACGCTAGACTACACTAGTTCCTCAGGCACTGCGCCCTCAGCTTGGTGTCAGTCCCCTTCGGTCGGCCAAATACAAAATATTAATTGGTGATTGTTCTTCCTAAATAACAAAATTATGGCCGGGCAGGCTTTAAAAAAATATATATCTTGTATGTTTTTTTGTCATAGACGTAATACGTCACCAGACACGATGGTCGAATGTATTTCAGTGTCCGACTCCCTTTCTGGAAGGTGGTGGGATTCGAACTCCTGGGTTCGAACCCAGGCCGAGTCAAACTGATGACTTAAACATTGATACAAATTGCTGCTAGCCGGACGTATTTTTAACAGTTAACAAATAATAATAATAATAAAATAAATTCAGGAGCGGGCGATTTTTCAGGCACAGGCGGGGACGATCACCAATTAAAAAAACATTCATTTGGCCTAATTACCCTTCGGAACTAGTGGTCACCTTCGATGATACTGTAGTAGTCTGAACATGAGCTCTACTACCACGCGGTAGCAGCGGAGACTACGCCGTATACCAGCGCACTACCTATACACTGCGCCAGGTGGCGGCATGGGTAGCCACCGGTCAGATCCCAACTGGGCTGACCTCTACTGCGTGTGACTGACCCCCCCCCCCCCCCCCCCCCCACACACACACACCTATAGAGTCGATGTGGGATCTGGTGAGTCAGGGGGCGGGTCAGACAACAACTGACACCGCGGAGAGCAGATGGTTCAATAAACCAAGTTGAAGCGTACTCTAATTGAATCTTGATGTTCTTCCTTGAGTGACTGCGAGAGAGGGAGTCAGAGGGCCGTGGGCCATGGGCCATTACAATACGTTGTTGTATCTCGTCGGTGTGTGAATTCTGACAGTGTTAGCTTGAGTTGTTATAGATGATTGTTTTGTCGGATGTTTTGGTTAATTGGACCCCCGTTATGGAATGCAACAATTCCACTCCCTCCCTCCCCATCTCACTCCACTCACTCCAGGTTTCCCTCCTCTCACCCCCTCCACCTCTCGCTGTCTATATCATTCACTCCCTGTCCGAAGTAAACAAACCACCATGAAAATGTTGTCCGTTCCAACAATCCAACAAACCAACCCATACATAACCCAATAACCCAACAAACCGACAAACGACAACATAACACAGACAACATTTCCCTCAAAGATAACCAAAGATAATCAAAGATAATCAACAATAATTAAAACCCAACATTCCCAGTTAGATTTCCCGCCACATATAGCCTTCCCAGTTGCAGTTAACGCTTCCTAGTCTTATGGGACTATCACCGGTATAGGCAGACGACATTTCGACGACAATGTGAACCTAGGGTCACCTGGGCCCTAACCTTCATTCCACACGTGCCTCCACTCACACTGGTGACGAGGCCATGTGCGCGCCAAAAGGGCATGCGCATGGCACAGGCAAAGGCTGCCCGCCAGGAATAAGTTTCGCCACCTAGCGGCCAGCTTTCCCGCCAACAGACGCCATGATGGCCGTACGCTGCGCTGACGGGTGAAATGTCGTCTGCTCCGGTTAAAAAAGAAAAGAAACCCACTAAAGCACCCATTATCGCTCAAATGAAAATCACCAGTTTATACCAAATTTACACACACAAAACAAAGTCCATCGCACTATACCTTACTAGTTACTTACTACCCCTTCCAAAAAAACTAAACTATATTTGAATTTTGGAATTTTTGTGATAGTTCTCCCATGAGAAATTTTAAAGCCCACGCAGGCGATGGGTAATTAATTAATTAATTGCAAGGTGTGCGCCGATTGAAAAGTAGCCCATTCTGTCAGGGCCAGCTTCTTTTGGCAGGCCGTAATTGCTTACTGTCTCAGCGGTAGGGATTGGCCTAAGTCACAGAGGTGTTCCCCTTTTTTGTACTCCTATTTAATTATATCATGTTGTTCGAAAAGATTGCTCCACTTTCTTTTTGGTTGGGTGTATGTGGAGTCAAATAAGCTATTAGCGCAATTATGTAAGTTAAAGTGTAACAGAATGTTTCTATAGTAAAACCTCTCTAACCGCAAATCAACCACGCCACTATACCGATCGCCTTATTTGGTTCTAAAACGATTGCCATTGGAACGATTAAATAAAACCTCCCTAAACCTTCCACCTCCCTAAATGGACCATTTAAAGTCGGTCCCGTGGTCTGTCGATTTAGAGAGGTTTTGCTGCAATAGTCTTGGAATATGTATGTATGTATGTATGTATGTATGTATGTGCGTGCGTGCGTGCGTGCGTGCGTGCGTGCGTGCGTGCGTGCGTGCGTGCGTACGTACGTGCGTACGTACGTATGTATGTATGTATGTATGTAAGCATGCATGCATGCATGCATGCATGCATGTATGTATGTATGTATGCATGCATGCATGCATGGATGCATGCATGTATGTGTGTGTGTGTATGTATGTATGTATGTATGTGTGTATGTATGTATGTGTGTATATATGTATATATATATACCGGGCGCAGTGGTCGAAATGGTAGAGTGCAAGCTTCCCGTGTGGTAGGTCGGGAGTTCGATGTCCGGCCGACTCAAAGCAATGCAAATTGATACTTGTCGCTACCTAGCCTGGTGCTCGGCATTAATAATAATATCATAGGACAAGGACTCATGATGGCTTTATAGTGCTGCCCCACTGAAAAATCAGGCCGCCAGCACCATGACCCAATATCCCACACAGTCACATTATCCTGATACTGTGCTAACCAGTCCTTGCCCTATCCTAATAATGCCGAGCGTCAGGTTAGGAAGCAGACAGGATCAATTTTAAAGTCATTGGTTTGACTCGGCTATGATTTGAACTCCCGACCTTCCGAACGGGAAGCCTTCGCTCTACCGATTCGGATACCGCGTCCGGTCTCTATTTTAGTAGATATGTCAAAAATACAATGAATGATAAAAAAAGAGGTGACCAGCTCTTTAATCGTACAGCCATAGGACACTGAAGTATTTACAATAATGCACTCAAATCTATTAAGAATAGCCATAGAATAATCCGAGTAATGCTTCTGTGCTGACAAACTGCCTGTCTATTGGGTTAGACCTTAACTAGGTCATTCTGAGAAGTCATCTAATGCTTAGGTCACAAATGCTGCGGGTACCGTATGGTGCTGTGGTATGCGGTGTGTCTTGCAGTTTATGCTAATCTTATGGCATTGTGGTTTATCTCTTCACAAATTGTACAGTTTGTGTTGAATTTATACACGTATTTAATATAAATAATAAAGTGTTAACTTTCTTAATATTGGTCACACAAACATGAATTTTTAACCATACTGATATTCATTTTACTACCTTTTCATTGATGTCAACAAAGGTGATCATACAGTGTTGGGGAGTCTGGATTGGCAGCATTGCCCCCTGTAGCATTGCAATTTTTCGAAGTTAAGATAACTACAACTTAAAACAACCGCAACCCTTGCGGCGAGCAAAAAACCGCTCGGCGACCATAACCCAGTGTGATCACCATACGGTCTGGCCGATGCGGCGACTTAGGGTCACCGCAAGCACACGCACTTGTGATCGAGGCATAAGGAAGGGATGGAATTAACATAAATTTAAAACCGCAGTCAATTGGCTTCAAAATTGCTATTCCTTAAAATAGGATGTGGGCTACTCTTCTTGTAGAGTCATATCAGGACGGGTACTCACTTGTGACAGTGCACACTCATGGTGACTTTATAGTGCTGCCCCAGTGAAAGACCAAGCTGCTAGTTCCATGACCGGATAGCCCACTTAGTCACATTATCCTGACCTTGAGATAACCAGTCGTTGCCTTATCCTATTAATGCCGAGCGCCAGGCTATGCAGCAACAACAATCAATTATATAAGTCACTAGTTTGACTTGACTGGGAACCAAACTCCCGATTTCCAAGACGCTAGGCCCTGCACTCTACCATTTCGTCCACACCGCCGGGTCCCGCACACTGAGGAGGGTAGGGTAGGTATGACATCATCATTTTCTGATTAGCATGCAGAATGGGTTGAAAAAACAAACCCGATGCAACTAAATAAAATAGTTGCGCTATTGCGCATGCCTGATTGGCGCCTTTATTGTCTCTTCTTAATCCCCCTGTGAAATGAGGCAGACTGTGGTACTTCCCCGTCCAGCCTATTTGTGGCAATGCCTCATCTCCCCTGAGACAAGACTGACAAGAAGAAAGGGAAGGGAAAAGGTTCTGCATATTGTCTGCAGATGACATCTCTAATATCGCTCGCTACACAGCCATTTTAAACAAATGTGACGTGTACAGTACTTATGCAAATGTTATTCATGCATGTAATTCTCCTGCGTTGTTATTTCCTTGTTCTACTCACTGCAAGTACTGTTGTAACCTCCTTTGATATGTTCTTTGGTAGTTTGGGTTACTGGAGGCTGGGGTGCAGCTAGATAATTGATTCACCCCATACTTCCAGTACACGGGTGAATACCAGCCCTATATAAAAGCTGTCGAAAAAGCGGGGAAATGAAATGAGAGCATAATTTCACAATATAAGAAGCAACAAGTATTTTTGTTATATGTCTTCATATTTCCCCGCTACCTTTGAGTTGAAAAATATAATAAAACATATAGTTTAATAGATTTTAAAGGTGAAATCGACGGCGTTCTATGGCCGCCATCTTGTCTTTTTGCATTCTCTCCCATTTCACCAAATCTGTGCCAATATAAGTACCCATTCGATACTGGAGACAGGCATTCTACTTCCTGTTCCATACTAAGGCTATTTTCGCCCGTATCTATACTACGTTGTTGTTCACCCGTGTACTGCAAGTATGGGGTGAATCCTTTATCTAGGATGCAGCCTGGAGGGTGGGAGGTCTGCCTTCAAGCAGCTCCCCTAATTCCCTTCCTGCCCTCCAGGTGGTGCATCACCCCCTTACCATCTGCCCATTTCGCCTCAAAGAATGCTGTGGAAGAGGCGATGCTATGTTGGCAATGGTGGCTGAGCCATAAAACAGGAGATGACTCGTGCCTAATACCCATATCGTGCAATCAGGTTTAATACTAGCCACTATAAGCTTTGCCAACTCTCACGAAATTCCCGTGAGTGTCTCAGGAATGGAAGGTTCTGATTAGTCACCTAATGAGTCATGGATCGACCCCAAAATCCCACAGATTTGTCTATACTTCTGTACAAAATCCCACAAATTTCTGTACTTTTGAGCAAATACAGTCAAACCTCTCTAACGAACGACCTCCACACATCGACCACTCCCATATATCGATCGCTTTATTTGGGTCCGAAATGATCACCCATACAATACCATTGTAAAGATTTTTTTGTTAAACCTCCCTAAACCGACCATGTCCCTAAGTGGACCATTTAAAGTCGGTCCCATGGTCGGTCGATTTAGAGAGGTTTTACTGTACAAGTAAATATCATGTTATATATATGCTAAAATATCAGCCTATAACTCCTTGGAAATGCCCTCAAATAGCCCATTTTAAAGCCATTTGAAAGGTTTTTTTCTGGGGGGGGGGGGGGAGGGGTTATCCCCACATATCCCCCCTAACAAGCTTCCGTCTTCCGCTACTCAAATTCCACACCAGAAAGGGTAAAATTTAAAATTTGCCTGGATGAAGACAGGAGATACACAACAGAGGAGTTGTACATCAGGGAAGCTTGTTTTATTTAATGACGGCTCTCAAGCACATTGATTTTTATCATCGGCTATTGGATGCCAAACATATGGTCATTTGCACATATTTCTTTGGAGGAAACCCACTGCCGCCACATAGGCTACTCTTTCCGATAAGCAGCAAGGGGCTTTTTATACAGCACATACCACACAGCCTTTGATGAAACAGTTGTGGACCACTGTTTGAAACGGAAAATAGCCCAAACTGCAAATGGGCAGGATTGATCGGATGGCCCACACCTTCACACGTGGACACTCTAACACCTGAGCTACATCCAGCTCCTTTTGTACATAAGATGCAAAATCGCAGTATGAGAACTTACAAGGGAGGGTCAATTATGGCCCTGTCACACTACGACGTAACGACGTCGACGTAGGGAGAACGTGAAGAACGTTGAACTTCTCGGCGTAGTATGCAAATTCGGGCACAAGTTGAACGTGGATGCAGCGTAGTGGACGAGAGCGTAACGTCGGTAAAGCGTAGTGATACCGTCATTCAATGAGAGAGGTCAACGTAATGACGATCATGGAACGTTATGAACGTTATTCCATCGCCAGAAGAACGTTACATGACGTTAGCTACGTCATGAGACGTTGAACGTACGTTGAATGCACGTTCTCCTGACGTTCTCCTGACGTTCTCCTGACGTTCTCCTGACTTTCCCATTACGCCGCATGGACGTTTCCACCAGCTTTAATGTGGGTCAACGAGTGGAACGTAGTGAGGAACGTTTGCCTAACGTCCGTTTAACGTCATTGACGTTCGCTGAACGTGAACAGAACGTACGGTGAACATAAACCCTTACGTTTGAGCTATGTCGAAACTTTTGAACATGTCCAAAACTTTGATGTAACTCGACGTAACACGATGTAATGTGACGTAGATCGACGTCAGTCTAACGTCATTATGACGTCATCATAACGTAATCCAACGTACATCAACGTAATGACGAAATATCACCACGTTAGGTTCACGTTCGCTCATTACGTTGTAGTGTGACAGGGGTATAAAGAATGTATGCCTACAAAATGTATAGGTCTGGCAGTGGCAGCCACCAGCCAGACTAGAAAAAGATATGGTCCACTACTTATTGAAAAGAGGGGGGAAAAACCAGGTTTGGGTTGCAGTTATTTGTTGTTTTACATCCTAGCAACCCCCAAGGTCATATCGGGATTCGTACCGACTTGTGACTTTGGACTGTGCACATTCATAGCAACTTTATAGTGCTGCCCCACAGGGAAACTGAGCCACTGGAACCATGACCCGATATCACACACGATCACATTATCCTGATACTATACAAACCAGTCCGTTCCCTAACCTGTTAATGCCAAGTGCCAGGCTAGGTAGCGACGAGTATCAATTTTATAAGTCATTTGTTTGATTCGGCTGGGATTCAAACTCCCGACCTTCCACATGGGAAGCCTGCGCTTGACCGATTCGGCCACCACGTCCGGTTACATACGGTTTGGGAGAAGACTTTCCTATTTGGCAGTCCAATTTTGGATCAAATTGTTTCCGAATATCAGCAACATCGAAACGCTCAGGAAATCCAAAGCCTACCAAAAGAAAATCCAATTTGAATGCAAACTAAGCTTGAGTGATTATTTTCCTCAGTACCTCCCCGGG
Source organism: Branchipolynoe longqiensis (assembly GCA_030323885.1). NCBI lineage: Eukaryota > Metazoa > Annelida > Polychaeta > Phyllodocida > Polynoidae > Branchipolynoe > Branchipolynoe longqiensis. The sequence goes on from CM059189.1 coordinate 24,138,791, forward strand.
CGGGTGAACAAAAAAACCCACGTCTATGGGGACACTTTAATCCTATCACCTAATGAAAGCTGGCTAACATATTCAAGAAATAATTAAAGGTAAGTTACAAATAGGTTGCACATGTATCTATCGACACACATTTTCATCACCCCCACAAGATATACAGAGTGAGGGGGAGATCTCGCTACATACCTGTATATGTTTATATATACATATGATATCCAACGAATCGGGCAAGTATAAATGTAATAAATTTCCAGTGCGCGAGTGAAGTAGTTGGGGCACTGGTAGCAGTGGGGGTGGTGGCGCCACCTGCCCCACAGTGAAGAGGGGTCACCCATAAAGTAGCACACAACATCAGGGTGGCCAATAAGGACTAATCCCTTACGCGCCTTTATACTTGCATAAGTTTTATACATCACATAAATATTAATAATATAAATATACATTATTCTATGAATGTTCATTGTTATGGAGAGGTACACATATGTTGGCTACTGTCAGGTTCACTGGAACTCTAACCTGGGGTATCCCCATCTTATCTCAGTAGATTAGATATAATTCATGACATGGATGTGGTATTATTTCCTATGACTGGGTGGTTCAGTGATGCAGATAGGCACGGGTAAGGATAGACTCGTAGTGTGAGGAGTCATCTTACTATGGCACATACCGGGCGCGATGGCCGAATCGGTAAAGCGCGAGCTTCACATGCGGGAGATTGGGAGTTCGGTTCTCGATCGAGTCAAAACAATGACTTATAAACTGTAAACTTGTCGCTTATTAGCCTGGTGCTGGTTTTTAATAGGATAGAGCAAGAACTGGTTAGCTCAGTGTCAGGATAATGCGACTGAGTGGGATATTGGGTCATGGTGCTGGCAGCCTGGTCTCCTAGTGGACCAGCACTATAAAGTCAACATGAGTATCCAGTGTTACAAGTCGGCACCCGTCCTGATATTACCTTAGATGTTGCCAGGACGTAAAACTCCAACAACCAACCAACCAACCTACTATGGCTTAATGTGTGCTTACATTATGGCCACAAACTCCAACTTATACCCCTGTCACACTACAACGTAACGAGCCAACGTGAGCCTAACATGGTCATTTTTCGTCATTACGTTGGGTTACGTCATGATGACGTCAGAATGACGTTAGAATGACGTCGAGCTATGTCACATTACGTCGTGTTACGTCGAGTTACGTCAAGGTTTTGGACATGTTCAAAACTTTCGACGTAGGTCGAACGTAAGGGTTTACGTTCGCCGTACGTTCTGTTCACGTTCAGCGAACGTCAATGACGTTAAACGGACGTTAGGCAAACGTTCCTCACTACGTTCCACTATGTTCCACTCGTTGACCCACATTAAAGCTGGTGGAAACGTCCATGCGGCGTAATGGGAAAGTCAGGAGAACGTCAGGAGAACGTCAGGAGAACGTCAGGAGAACGTCAGGAGAATGTGCATTCAACGTACGTTCAACATCTCATGAAGTATGTAAGTCACGTAGCGTTCTTCTGGCGATGGAATAACGTTCATAACGTTCCGTGATCGTCATTACGTTGACCTCTCTCGTTGAATGACGGTATCACTACGCTTTACCGACGTTACGCTCTCGTCCACTACGCTGCATCCACGTTCAACTTGTGCCCAAATTTGCATACTACGCCGAGAAGTTCAACGTTCTTCACGTTCTCCCTACGTCAACGTCGTTACGTCGTAGTGTGACAGGGCCATTAGCCTTGTACAGAATTGGGATGAAAGGAAGCATACAGAAACACCCTCCCTAAAAAAAAAAGGCACAAAAGAA